>JARJEB010030033.1:0-15210 GCA_030264535.1 Liometoxenus newtonarum
ATTCTATACTTATAAATTTAATTTGTTCATTTTGAGGCTGTGGCCATTTTATTAACTGTTACAAAGTGTTTGTTAATTACTTGTACATCAAATCTGTTTACATTGGTTCCATTCCATGTCTTACACATATATATTTCCATTACAAGAAATTATCCATAGTACTCTTAGCTGTCCTATTTTGTTAACTCAGCATTGATAATGTGTCCGTTTTAGCTCTGTGGAGGGTAGTTTGTGTTACTGCAGAAACGTTAGCTCATGTCTAATTAATAAATAATTACCGACAAATTTTTAATTACCGACAAATTTGTCCGAAGCGTCGTTATTAATCCTATATAATTAAATATAGTTAATTAAATGTTTTTCTTGGAAGGATTTATTTGAAAACTAAAAAGTATGCCATCACGTAAAGAGAATTTTTGCTCGGTTGGCCAGATCAGGTCCCTGTATATTTTTTTCAGTTAAACCACTAATTATTTGTTAATAGCTCTTGTCACACACAAATGAGTATAAACTAAATCAAAGTGCTCGGTGACAATTTATCGCTTTCAAGGTTCGCTAAGCATTCAGCACGCGTTTGTAGAAGTCAACTTTCAAATTTTATGGAATTATTATATTAATCTCTATAAAACCGAGCGAGAACACATTAGAGAACAGATATTGAGTACGTATAAGTGTTTACGGTTTGCACTACTGTTTTATGTGCTTTATTTCATTATTTGATCATCCGTTGATTAGATGTTATGCTGTCTTTAGATATGACTTATCACATATTTGCCTATTCAATAAATGTGCGATTAAAATATATAGCAATGCCAGTGGTGAGTTGGAAAAGTTACGATCAAGTTCCAAGCAATTTCCAATTCCAAAGTTTTGTATCTGCATTGGAGGTTGAATTACAGACGTTCTATTAGTTATAGCTTTATAGGCCAGATGGAATGTTGTATAGTTGACAATACATATAGGTTGTGTCAAGTTATTGGTGTTACCATCGAAGACGTTAAAAGCGAGATTCAATTTACTCGCAAAGACTTTAAAATGCATTTACTATTAAATAACATAATAAAAACTGGTAACTTGGGGCAAGGGTCCGACTATCTAAATATAAGTCTCAGTGTCTGTCTATACTTAAGAATGCAATCTTCGGTTAATTTCGTTTTGCTAACATTTATTACGCCTATTTTCTAATTGATTTATTAAATTATTTATTTATACGCTAACACACTAAGTAAATGCTTGTGATGTTATATGTTAGATGTTTATGTGAAGCAATGTCGACGCCTATAAATTTTCCTGTTTCGTTATTATAATTATATAAAAATAATAATATACAGTGTGTTTAAGACAATACAATTATGTTGAAAATGGAAAATATTTTGGAAATTACATTAAAAAAATTAATCAATATTTAGTTAACAAAAGTATAGCAAAAGTATTTGCAAATTTATGATTTAACCGTCGATCAAAGGTTACTTTTTAAGGAACATCCATGGCTCCCGGAGTCGAACCCATAGGGCAGCGTTTCTCAAACTTTCGTATTTCGCGCCCCCCTTTTTAACCTTCAATAATTCTGCACACATTGAGAAACGCTGCCATAGGGTCGTGCGGCGAGCGGGCACTTTACTCACTCGACCACCGTGGCCCCCTGATAAAAAAACTCCGGATAATAGTTAAAAGAAATTTTCAGAGCAGCGCACTTCACTCGCTCACGTAGCTATAACTTTTCAAGACTGAAGACTGATATGAAAGCAATGCTTTCCTTGTAATGTTAGAGAGCAAAATTGTAATTTCAAAATAGTCACAACATGATGTAACATAAATTCTTGAGCCGGAGGAGCAACACGACAAACCCATCAAGCAACAAAATAAGCAAATATAAATTTCACAATGAAGGCGGGACCAATAGAACGATAGCTGATCCGACAGACAAGAGTATCACTGACAAACATCCCCTTATTGCACCCAAAGGTGAGCACTAAATCGCGAAACTGCGTGTCATAATTCAAAAACCATAACTGCCCCGAGGGGACCAGCTTGTTTTTCCTAGATAGATCAATGTAACGTTATACAAGAGACACTTAAACAATATGTATGTGCAAACCGCATGTACACGTACATTTTTGTTTCACTTTTAAATCTGCTCGCACACATTTACTCATTTTTAAGGTTTTTAGTGAAAAATGTTTTTTGCATGTCATGTGAAGTTTCAGCATTGCATCCGTATTTATATCCACGAAACGATGTTATATGTGTGTTAAGAGAAGACCGATTTATGCCCGAGTACATTTATAATTTTCTCTCTGTTGTTTTATTGTTTTCGGACGTGACCAAATCAATCTAAAAGCCTATATGCGTTCTGGTTCCGTTTTAGTGAGTCGAGCGCTCTAGATCGTAGACCCTAACACAGGCACTAAAACCATTTAGCACTTGAGAAATAGTGCTACGAGAAAAAGACATATTTCCTATAGTGGATACCAAAATACTAAACAACTAAACCAATAATTAAATTACGAAATTTAACTTTTTTACTTTATACACAAATATTTCAATACGAATTCAAAAGTATTAAAGCAGCATCGGATCAGAACTCCTTATTGAATGTTTTCGTGCGTATGGTACAAAGCAATGTTATTTAAGAACGACGTAACCCGAAGAGAATGTTGTCTAGGATTGTCATAATTAATAATAGCTGCAATGTAGGTATAATGGTTAACCTTGCACGATTCGTGAAAAGATGCAAGTCGTCGTAGTCACGTTTCTTTATATATTAGTGTTCTGTGTTTGTGCGTTAAATAAATTTTTACGTCTATTGAACAATCACAGGTGGTTTCGACCTAAAAAGCGCAACTTTGGCTTGAAAAGTCAGTGTCACACTTACAGGCATGCTGAGGAGTCCTCATAGGACGAAAGGGCGTACATGCCTGAGTCACTGATTCTGAGTTTTCAAGGTAATGTTGCGTTGGTTAACAGAGACTAAGTGAGATTGTTCAAATTTCACCATTGACTAACTGAATTCAATTGGTTATATATCCCTCTTATTTTGATTGCAGATAAGTACTAAATTAATACTATACGCATAGTGTCAACGTGTTGTTCTATTTCGTGCATATTTTTTGTTTTTCTTTCATGCAATTTTTTCTTCTCATAATATAAGACTTAGGAAGTAATTTTTCTTGCTTCAACTTCATTTTCGACTGATATTTAGGTACACCAGAATAATTGCAAAAACAAGTTAGTTCATGTTGTGCTTTACGCAGTAGTTTTATTTATCCACAACATATGTTTACTGAAGGTATTAGAATTAGGTACTCCTATGAAGTGTTTAGTGAAAGCGTGAAATTCGATCTTGTTAAGTACCACAAATTTTAATTGTCGAACCAAACTAGTTAACATTTTATAATTATTTCTTTCTTTTGTGTACTTATGCATATGTTGCTTGCACTTTATAGGTCGAAATCTTGAAATTACATGTAATATCTCCTCAGTTATGAACAGCTGTTTCGTCCTAAGAGGAAACATCAGCATGACTATGAGGTAGATATTAAACATTCGAGTGGATTTCGACCTATAAAGTGCAACTTCGACTCGAATATTTAATGTCTACCTCATAGACATGCTGATGAGTCCTCTTAGGACGAAACAACTCTCCGTGACTGAGGAGATGTTGAGTATTCGAGTCGTTGTTGCACTAGGTATCTCTTACCGCCATTGTAAGCATTAAAATGGGTAAAAATCCCTCTTATTTTGATTTACTTCAAGATTCGTAAATCGTCGAAACAAATTTCATTCATAGAGAGCGGTTGTAGGATTATTTGCTCTCCAATTCTTCTTGATTTTCTTAAAATCTTTGAATGATAAGATAAAGATTCTTCTTGTTTTAGATACCGTCAAAGATGCGAAGGAGTTGAGGACTAAATTAAGAAGGATTAATTAGCAATCCATGCATACTTTAACCCTTCTGAACCGCATAGCATAGAAGATTGCTAGTACTGGAAGAAAAGTTGCGCTCCATTTGCTAACATAATCTCGAATCACTTCAATGTGTAAGTCAGTTTCTTTGTGAAAACTTAATGTAGTTGAAGTCGTGTTTGTTGGTAGTGCGCAATTAATGAAAAGCCGACTTTTTCCTTGTTTCAAATGCTCATCATCCCTCTAAAGTAGATGACTCGGCAGTCGATAGTATAACTAAACGAACCGTAACTGAACGTGACTTGGTAAACTGGATCATAAATTTCTTGCAAAAAAAAAAACGTTCACAAAAAGTATGTATAGGTAGGTAGGTAATATATTTAGCACTTTAAGAACAATTAAATGTGATTGACTTTTTTCAATATAAAATAACGATTTTATTCAAGTTAACCTATAATATGAGCTTCTGTTCTAGTATACAACACGAGGCAAGAAAGAGAACTAAATTTACAAAACAAAGAGAAAATTAACATCAATAGTCTTGATTTTTATAAAAAGCCACCCACGCCCACCCAATAATCAACTTGGAAAACAAATAAATTGTTCCACTCACAAGATATTAAATAGCAATTAATACCCGGAATAAACATTTATGCTTATTCCAGACCTAATTATTTACTTAATCAAAAACGGTAGGTAGAAGGTAGACGTCAAAAATTTACCGCACACTATACTTACTCCCAAACTCCACCTTGGTACAATTAAGAAATAAACAAATCAATATGCCGCCAACTAAGGTGTTTATTAATTCAACATATGGACGTATTACGCTTTATTTTAATTTTCCAATCATTCGAACCCAAATGATCATAGTAAATGTAAAAAAAAATATAGAAAAAGATTTTTACTTGGATTTTTAAAATAGCAACCAGTTATTGTAGTCTCGCTATAGAAAGATACCAGCAGCCAACAAATGAAAGAAGAAGAAAAAAGTATGTAGCCTCCACTTCCAAGTTCTACCACTACGAATGCAGTTTTCTATAAATGTCTCTCAGTTTGTGCCTGTGCTGTTGCTTGCCTCCCTAACAGTCGATAGCGACTCACTCGAGGATTCCGATCACGTAGCGTGCGAGAAAAATTGCGACTTCGGCCCCTGCTCCTGCTTCTTCTTCGCTTTTGTAGGTCTGTGAACACGCTGTTACTTGCAGCTAGGCTAGGCTACTGCCTTTGGGGGGTGTACTGCCATTAGAATTTATGCATTTGTGTTGAGTAATCCCTACACTGCATGTAAGAAACTCAAAACAGAAAATAGTGGAATTTTGTAAAATATTATAAAGCTTTCTTTTGTTTGTTCAAAAATACGTTGTTGTTGTGGTTAACTCAAAATTTTTTGCACTACCTACGATGTGTTTACGGATGATTTTGTGGCTAATTAGCTTGTCTATCGTTTTTAATGTAAATCTAACAATCTGCATGTGCATAAATACGAAAACGGTGCAATAGTTTTTACTTCAGACTTGTTTGCGATTGCAATTAGTTTGCTTTTGGTTCGCTTCATTATCGTAACGAATGTGGAAATTGCCGTACGAACGAGTTTGTTGGATTTGTTTGCTAGGTCGAATTGCTTTATATCTTTTTTATTATTATATGTATAGGCACTTGTGGACTCATTGGAAGTTATTTCAAAACGTAAGAAACTTATACCGTGCGACTATTTTATCGTCAAACATAGCATGTGCTATGTTCCTATGTACGACGGTAAAATCAACGAGTCAAACTCATTGCAGTGTGGATTTGATTGCTAACGACACACCGACGGACTGAGAGTGGGGATGAGGGCAGTGGCGATGCACGATCAAAGTAATTTGTATGATCATTCCTTGTCATAATTTGAATTGATTGTTCACAAATTCTTCATCAATCATGTTCACAACCGAAGAAAAGGTAGAAATAATAAAATTGAACGCACGAAATAATAGTCTCCGTCCGTTGGTGTGTCTTTAGCAATACAAATCCCCGTTGTCAAGAGTTGACTCGTTTATTTTTACCGTTGAACACAGGAACATAGCACATGCTATGTTCGACCATAAAATAATCGCACGGTATATGCAGGTATATTAATAGTTCGTTTCGTTAGTTATTTCTATAATATAAAAATAAAAAATTGAAGGAAAAGAAAAATCTGTATGTTTGCATATAAATATGATATTCCTGTTTGACTCAAAGTCAGTATATTGGTTGATATGCAAAAAGGAAGATATTTAAACGGTTAATACTAAAAGGCCGTTATATTTCTCGTTCGCTTGACTTTCCGATTTTTGTTGTACTTGATTCTGGTCTATATATTCCAATCGGTTCGATTAATTTCCGCTACATTTAATTTCCGAGAAACTGTGCATTTTGATTTATCTAATAAGGTTTTCAAATTATTTTCTAACGTTACTTGTTCATTTTTACTTTCCGACTTACAGAAGGTATAGTAAGTATGGAAAGTTAGGTGATGAGGCAAAATATCGAACTGAACGCGCCCACGATGTCTCTTGCTTGCTTAGTAGGACTGTATATTCTAAAAAGTTTAGTTTTGCTCTTGATATATGAAATTTTTCCAACGAAACATATTTTCATAGAAATATCTGTTTATATCAATATAAAAACGGCTTTTTCGTGTCCGTTTCTTGTTGATACATTCCAGGAAGATGTAAATTTATTACAGGAAGGTAAGTCAAGTAAAAAGGTTTTTGCAATGACTATTACCGCCTGCAGATTCCAAATTCCAAAGTAGTTAACGTTAAGGAATGACATTATAAATTCAATGAAAGTAGCAAACATCTAACATTTTCGCGACATACAGTTTGGAAACGTTACGGCAGTATCTCCTGTCATATACATATAGTTGTGCTATGCCTTGGTGACTTGGTATATATGAGGGAGGAAGAAGGAGACGTACAGACTTTGCAGATGTACGATTGTAAAGATTTTGGTGATGCACGTCCCGCCACTATTACTTCGTTATAAAGACGAATTTGATGGAAAATCGAAGGCGAAAACGGTCCATAATGCAATCTGTCCTACGAGTTGTATGTAATTCTTTTGAGCATGTATACTCCCCACCCCCCTCCCACCCTACCCTCCCACACCCATATGAACGGGCATTAAGAATATTATGTAAAATTTCCAGGCTTGGAATTGAAAAAAAAATTTGAAACGAACAAATGATTGAACACTCCCCAGAAAAAACCTACGTACGCCCCTGCTCTCTTTATTACATTATTTCTCTATTTTTAATTAAGCGATAAGAGGCAAGGACTGTTTCAACATATTCCAAGCTTCATATTAATTGAAAATCATATACAAAAATAAGAAGGAAAAAATCTTAACAACCTCCCTTCCGACAAGCTCGTAAATTAACCCTATCACAGATGTTCGCAGTTATTTTTTTAATTAGCGCCTTAACACAAAGTGCTATTACCAAAAAAAAAGAAATGGCAAAGTAAAATGTAAAAAAAAAACTATTAAACCATGGTCCATGCGATTGTTGGATGGGCTTATTACAAATAGTGGTAGAAACGTTAAGAGTGCTCAAGGGACGTTGCAATGCCATTCGAAAGAGAAAAGGGTTGTTAAGATATTTAAATTGAGATGTTACTTAATTCCACTCAACTGACTCGCTAATTGCCAAGCGCCTAACAGGCCTTCACTGCGAATGGACTTCCAAGTCGAAGAAAGACCAAAGTAATTTCGAAACTGTAGAAAATATGGACATGGAAAAGTGCAGAGACTTAAACAAACATAAAATAAACCCCTATTTAAAACCTACGACTTAAATAAGTAAGATTAAGAATTGGGGATTGGATTGCGAATGAAAATGTGAACGACAAAGCCAAACAAATAATGGAATAGGAAGATTTTCAGAATTAATGGGCATAGGCATGGGGTAAATTCGATCGTTTGTTCTAACGTTATCTACATCAACAGTATCAGTAAATACGCGGATATACAATCTACAAAGCAGAAGGCAATGGAGAAAGAATGGGAAATTGTTTATCAATTTTTGTAGTTGTTTTGATATGAAGATAATGCGTATATGTGGTCATGTGGGAAATGTGGAATGTTTATATTAAGGGTTTCGTTTTATCGGTTGAAGCAAGTAAGCAAGGTTACATGCAAACGGGCATCAGAAAATTTAATATTTCAAAAATTAATCCTTCCTAGTCATAACACGAAGCCATAACCGGCTTCGTGCTATCACAATACGGGCCCCGTCTTTTCGTTAATCCAGCACGTGTGCCCAATATTCTGACCCGTACATATGGCTACAGGGGGTGTTATACACTGTGCGTATCCACATATTCAGTCATTGCCATGATAAGAAATTTAAGTCAAAGTAAAGAAAAAGTATAATTTTCTTGTTGTCCAAATAATTGTAAAAGTTATTACATCTATTTATATATATATTTAAATTTAAAATGTTGAATACTTACTTACGGGCACTAATACTTAATTTGTAGATCACAATATGTACCTAGGGTAAACTGGTACTGGTACTGTTATAAGCTAAGCACTATGAATATAAGAGCATTCAGAAATATAAAAACTATAAAAAGCCCTCAACAAAAGCCACCCTAGAACAATTTCGAATAAAATGACCTAATCTTACGTTGAAATTTAAATTTCATTACTTTTACGGGGCTGAATTTGTTTCTTTTCATATACATACGTATAAAAATGTTACAAAGAATATTTTAACAAGATAAATGTTTTTCACCAAAATCAATAAATAATCACAGAAAATATTAAAAACAGCCATCAAAGAAGCTAATAAACGTTTTTTTTAATAGATCATGATGCAACTTATTTTCTTCAATAAGAGCATCATCTTTTTTTAATTATGCAGTTTAAGGATAGTGCGCTAGCCTTATTCAACTAAACTGATCAACGTTTCTGTTCTACTGTGCAATATAGTGCAATGTCGCGAAGGCATAATGAGGGGGTTCGATCCATTAAGGACTAATATTGGGGACACCCTAAATTCTCTCGCGCGGCTTCAGCTACCGTTTCGTTTTTTTTTATCCGACGCCCGGATAAGTAACTATCGTTTTGACTCCCCGGCCGCACGTCGATGTTTTGTTCCTACACGCCACGCTGCTGTGTGGAAGCAGACGCGTGCATCGTTACTATACATAGCGAATAATATCCCGAAACAGGAATATGGGAAACGCTTGAATACAAAACGCCGCACCATCGCACCGTTACAGTGCTCTTGCTCTTGCCCTTAATATCGTGCACGTGACTTTAAAATGTTGGAAGGGAAACCGTCAAAACAATTCACGTACGTTATACCCTATACGTATATTGTTTGTGTATCGGCTTAATCTTCATATTCTTCATGGGCCTAGAAAAATATTATTATTATTTAATTGAAAGCGTCTATTTCATAATAGCGCTTGAACATAACTAGATCGCAAGGAATTGGAAAATATATAGAATAAAAAGGTTTTAGTTAGACTGTTAGAGGTTAGACTTAATTAGACTACTAAGTTTGGTAAGGTTTTGGAGGAAGGAATTAAGAAATAGAAGAAAAGGTAGCTGCAATTCTATTTTTCTTAATATTCATACAGTGAGTCAAAACCTGGGGTTATTCAACGACAAGGGAATTTTTATAATGCCTACTGAGCGACGGTTTTATTTTATATATTTTTATTTCCCCGTTGCCTACTTGAAGAACTGATTAAAATGGAGGGTATGCTAAAGCCAATATGACAGGGGGAGCCTTACGCCTCACGCTACCAACTCCCGGTCTAGTTCTTGCCGCACTTCCGCAGCTTTTAAGTTTAAGCGATCCTATGCAATATACTACATCATAATGAAGTATATATAAGATTCTACGGTATACAATGAATTACTAGAAAGAGCAAAAAAATTATTAATGTGATCAAATCAACTGCATTTAACTTTTGGAAATTTATGCTTGCATTACAATATGTAATATTCAAAAGCGTAATTTCGGTTTTGCTACATCTGGCGCCCAACAATCCACGACTCGCGATACCAGGAGAGCGGGTGGATGCCAGCGCGAACATTCAACCATCTCGTCCGTCAGCATTGCTTGTAACTAAACAAATAGTATTAAAACCCAAAACCTGGACTTGAAACATTGAAACTCAAAAGTGAATCAAATCACAAAGCGGAAGAGCGCACATCGAACACATTTTTTTTAATGAACGTAAACACTGCGGATGGAATATATATCTAACCAAAAAAATTGTACCGTTCGCTGGATGCGCACACGATTCGTACATTCTGTTTCGTTCTACGGATCTCCGGGTAACATTGCTTTGAACGCTTTTATTATTATCTTGATTACTTGCAATATCGTGGATTTTTGTTGTTTTGTTTTTAGTTGAATATACCTATATCCATCCAAATCCATTGTGTTTCTGGAAGCGTGACGATCAAGCTTCCTATATTTTTACTGTAGTTGGCATTTTTATTCCTATTATTTAATGTTGGATTGTTTCTAAATGGATTTCTCTCTATATGTGTATGTATGTAAACGGTTATACGGCTGTGTGAATATTCGATTTAGGTCTAAATTAAGTTTAGTTTCAGCCATATTCAGATCTACCGCGATAACAGTACAAATGCTAGGTAATAATTTTAATTAATTTAATTTTGGATAAAGTCATGGAAAATAAAACATTTCGGTCCTAAAATGTTACGCAAGAAAGAATAAACAGCTGATTTCTGTACCTACATATTGTTGCATTTTAAGGTAGATATTTTCAAATATTACACGTAGTTGTAGTTCCTAATGGATTAAACAATTTTATTCTTTTGTAAAAGAATCAATTAATTTCATAAGAAAAACTTATCGGAATTGTTGACTCTGCATCACTAGATGCTCCTCAAACAATCTACAAACGAAACTACCGGACTTGTTGGTAAGTTCTTAATTAAAGTCACCACATTTAAATAAATCTGTTTGGGTTGAGAGTTCTAGTCTGTAAAATGATTCGATCGGGGAACAAATTTTAAAACCGAAATGATAATCAATTAATTTCATAAGAATAACTTATTTAAATTGTTGACTCTGCATCACTAGATGCTCCTCAAACAATCTACAAACGAAACTACCGGTGTAAGTTCTTAATCAATATCAGGACATTTAAATAAATCTGGATGGGTTGAGAGTCCTAGTCTGTAAAACGTATCGATCATGGAACAAATTTGGAACTGAAATGATAATCAATTAATTTCATAAGAAAAACTTATCGGAATTGTTGGCTCTAGGCCACTAGGTGCTCCTCAAACAATCTACAAACGATACTACCAGACTTGATGGTAAGTACCCCGGTGCAAGTTCTTAATAAAAATCAGCACATTTAAATAAATATGTATGGGTTGAGAGTCCTAGTCTGTAAAATGCTTCGATCGTGCATCAAATTTTTAATCGAAATTATAATCAATTAATTTCAGAAGAAAAACTTATTTAAATTGTTGACTCTACACCACTAGATGCTCCTCAAACAATCTACAAACGAAACTACCGGAATTTTGGGTAAGTACCTCGGTGCAAGTTCTGAATCAAAATCACCACATTTAAATAATTCTGGATGGGTTGAGAGTCCTACTCTGTAAAATGCATCAATCATGGAACAAATTTTGAATCGAAATGAAATATCTATTAATATGAAAATTGGATCTGAAAACTATGCGTATAGTCCAATTCATGTCCGCATGACCTAAAATTCTGAGTTAAAATTTACCCGATACATAACACATTTAGCCAAGACTATTTAATTTAAATATTTATGTTTTATTATTGTGATTTTATTGCATTGGTTTTGATGGGATTTTATGCACAATTCTTTGGTCCCAGATGTTGATGCAAGACACTTTATGGACTCTTAAGATGAGTTACGAGCCGACCTAATAACTTCAACTTTAAGTGCCATTCCCCAACTGTTTTTTCTTGCAAAGAACTTACTTCCCTTTTCATTTCATATCAGTCTTACTTCGTAATTTGCCTATAAAATATAAATCCTATTGACAATTTATTAATTTGTTTTTCATATCAACTTTTAAGGTAAATTCACTATTCAGTCTGTTTTTAGTATACGTTAAATATGAAACTTAGTGGTTAGTTGCTAAGTTGTTAAGGGTAATTTATCGATGTTCCACTGGCGACATGTGCAGCTTAAGTACCGAGTCATTTTTTCCACGGCTATTACGCCACGCGGTTGGAAAGGCACTATACTTACAAACGGACAAACTAACTAAAGTCTCTAAGAAAGGCAGAAAGATACGTTTGTCTGATAGGAAATGTCCGCACAGGAAATGCAAGCGCCGTACTTGTGCCGTGAAGATTCCCTATCAGCTGTTTTGTGTTCTTGTGTATGAGTTCTTTTCGGTGGGCATTTGAATTGTGTGTGGTTGTAACGAATGAAATGCACCTATATGCACCTGACTCTTTTATCTTTATAAAAATGTTCACTTTCAACTTATAAAGAGCGAACATTGAAATTCTTGACGTTTAAGAAATTGGAAACAATGCATATAACAGTGAAGTATAACTCAAACAAAAAGTTTAATGACGCGATCGATCGAGGCAAATCATTGTACTTTTTTCCATCTTGCAATATTTATTGCAATATTTAATAAAGAGAACTCTTCGAATGTTATAGATATTCATTTTCATAATTTGGTTATAGAACAGTTTACTTTACAGTTATATAGAACGCAGATTAAAATTTTGACGTTTGTAACGTCATACCAGAATACTCAATTCAAAGTCAACAACCATAGAAACGATTTTGTCAAAAACCTAGAAAGAATTTATCAAATTCATCACTGATTGACTTATTGACATAAACGGATATGACGTCAACGTTATGACCTTGAAAATGATATTTTTTTCTCTCTCGGTAATAAATAATAATCCGAAAGTTATATGCCGATTGGGAATAAAGTATTTGTTTTTAATATTTGGTGTACATTTTAGACAGATTTCGGTAATGTTGTTCAATAGTCTACAAAATTTACAACAAATAGAAATAACAAATGTAATTGTGCACAGAAGTAATGGGTTCTAATTTTTTTTCAAATATGGTTGTGTTTTTGCGGACATACCCATTTACACATAGAAATAAAAAAAAAACCAATAGCATGCGCGACGAGTAATTGTTTGACGGTTGACCATGCTAGCAATCGGATGTGATGCCATAGGTCATACCGGCACGTATGTGCGGTTTATTTATTGTTATGCCTTTTGTTCAAGGTAAATGCTCAAACCTCCGACTATAGTACAGCTACGTGATGTAAAATTTAGATATTGTTCCATGCTATTTGCCACTCAATATCCTTTCATATACAGAGCGATTATTTTACCAGCGAACATAGCATGTACCTTTCCCAACTAAAATAAATGAACAAAACTCATGGCAGTGTGCTAACACACACCAACGGATGGGGAGAGACTTTGGATGTGGGACCGAGGAAGACACACCACGATGACAAGTTAGTGCATCAGTGTGAGAGCTATTTTGATGATTATTGTGAAGCGTGTAGAATCAAGATTATTTGAAAAACCTAACTGAGAAAGAAGTTGACGGTTGATGAACAATTTGTGAACAGTCAATTCAAATATAACAAGGAACAAAATTGACAATTGAAGTAACGACATTATTATGATCGTGTATAGCCACTGCCATGAGTTTGACTCATTTATTTTAGCTGCGAACATTGCGTACTCTACATGTTATGTCCGATGGTAAAATAAACGCTCTGTATACCTACATATTATGAGTTAATTAGTGCAAGAATCAAAATCTTCTACTTAAATACTGCGTTGGAAGCAAACTGATGTAACTTAATAAAATATAAAAATATCAAACGCATCAACATTAAAAACGCAAAAGTCAACAAAGCGGAAAACCATGCATATTTAATCAATTTGTCAACGTTTCCTGTTCTTATTTGCAACCCTCCAATAGCAATAGATCAAGCTTGACTGCATTCAAAAGTGGAAAAGTGAAAGGAGTGACTCAATGGTCAACATGGAGTAACTAGTGAACAAAAAAGTCCGGATAAAGGTTGAATCGAATGATAAAAAATAACAGAACGATGTAAATCAATTGGTCCGACACAAAGTGGACAAATAACGTGCCTTATTTGTCGAAATAAGGAGGGATTCAAAGGACATTGAGGGCAAAAAAAGGGACAAGAAAAATTATCCTGTAAGACACCCTTCTAGATTATTTCCCCATTGTTAGGGAAAATATTTTCCCAATGTTTTTTCTTCTGCTGCTGCGGGAAGGACAAATTCTTTATAGTTTAAGAAGCAATGAAAAATTTCATTTAAGTTGAAATTCTACAACAGACCGACAATGTATATGTAAGGGCAAAAATTTTGATTCATGCTATATATTAAATTTGTTCTAGTATTTTTGCAGAATCAAAAGGATGTTTTGCAAAAAAACGGATGCATAAACGACCAAGATGTAAAATGAAATGAATTTCGAGTGTTGTAGATCGAAGAGTCCGACCCTGAGGCGACACCTGCCCGCAACAATGAGTTGTAGAATTTGCGGAATTTTGATTATACATCATAAGAAGCAAAGCAACCGAACCTATTGAAAAGTGTTGTTAAATCTGACCAAAAGCCATTTCCACACTAAAATTTTGAATCCTTATCACGATTATTTTTTTCATTCATTCATCAGCCTCTTTAATTATAATTCAAAATGTGATAGAAAACAAAACAGCTGAACTTATAAAGTGAGGACAACACATAGAACAAGTGAGCTCTACTGGTTGCATGCATCCAGGCGGGTACCAACTTGCTGGCCAACTTGGACTTGTGCGATTTAATTTTCCAGTTCCACTATTTTGATGTTCGATTGTAAGATTAAAAATACGGTGCGTTAAATTCGCATCGCACAACTCTCTGGCCATATACATTACGATTACGTAGAACTAAAGTGGGAATTGTTTAATTTCGATGACATTTAACGTCAATTTCACTATTGAACTTAATATTGTCAATTCATAGTGTCAGCGTGATGGGAGCAGCATTGTTCTATTCTTATGATGGTGAATGTTATTGGATTGTTGAAATGGTAGCACATATCTTCCAAACCATTAGCTCTAGAAGAAATGTTAATGGCAAATCTTGAAAGGAATTGAAAACGAATTCGGAGATTTTATAGATACTTTTATGCTACAATCAATATTTAGCGAGTTAGACGTTTTGGCCTACGAGTAAAGGTGTCTTCTTTGCAAGCCGTTTTTTTTAAATTTTTACTC
>JARJEB010030044.1:0-11647 GCA_030264535.1 Liometoxenus newtonarum
GCAACACTAATTTTGCTTTGTCGGACAAGAATTTCCATTCGTCCGGCAAAAACATGTTTAGTACCCATTCAAAATTATCAAATATGTTTTTTGGCCTATCGGAAAATTAAAAAAATTACTTGTACGTACATTGAACTTGTCAAATTTTCAATCTGAAAGTATTTTACACTCTTTGTATTGATACATTTTTATTCATTTTTTTTGTTTTTCCTGGATCGTCCGCGGAGCCCTACAGAGGCGCTCGCGGAGCCTGAAGGGCTCCGCGGAGCACGGGTTGGGAACCACTGGACTATTGGTTTGGTATAACGGACGTGATGCAATTTGACCCTAACGTATTTAGTAAGCAAGGTAAGTATGAGTATGAATGCATGTGAATGGAGTTTCAATTCACGAATACATCCATCCAGTCCCAGTCATCTATAATTTTCAAAGCACGTTTGTTGCTATTGTGTTCGGTTGGATTCATGTGCCGGTTTAATGGAGTTCATTGGCGTACTTACCTCATAACTTCACGCTCATAGTTCATAGTTAAAGAAGAAATAATTAAACTCCTCATATCCCTGTCCAACTTGACTTGACTTTTATTGGGAATGAAAACTTAGAACTTAGTTTTAGAAGAAACCTAAATAAATTCTTGTAATTTTTATTCATCCTAATTTATGATTCTGTTACTTCAAAATTGTCCAATTGTCCAGTTATATTGTTTTCTGGATTAACCATTCGAATGTTATAAATGCAAAATTAATTATTCGCACGAATGATTTCTTTATACCTATAAAATGTTTGTCATCAGCTTTGCTATTCTTAAACCTATTACTTAATTTTTTTCTAATGCAATATAAATATTGCATTTTTGTGTTCATTCACTCGTTGAATCTCTCGCTCCAGTTACTCATTCATGTATATTAATAATTTAGTCATGCGCCTGAAGCCAAGTTAAGTGTTTTTGATTTTTGTTAGCATAATTCAATCAAAAACATAATTTATTGTAGTCAATTCAAATTATTTATTTATGTTCTTAAATAAATTAAAGGCAAAAGGACACAATTCAATTACTTAACTTAAAATAGCAAGTTGTGTTTATTTATTCATTGAAAAAATATATTCAGTATTCACACGATTCGTGAAGATGGATATGTCAAGGATAAAGTAAATATCGATTTTCTTGTTACAACAAACATGCAAGAGAAATATTTATTATCACTAAACCAAATCACCAACAAATAAAATTTGAAAGATACGCTCATACTGGCACACAAAAAAACGGAAAAAAAAATGTAAACATAGAAAGTTGATCAGTGAGTCAGAGACGCCAAGTCCCGACCATAGACAGACCAATCGGCAATCAATAAAATATTCGTAAACATTTAAAACACAAAATGCTATGAATAGAACTAGTAATAATAATAATAACATGAGTTCGATACTTTATTCATTTCTCTAATATCATTTTCTAAGATCGAGGAGAGGCTTGGCAGTTAGTTCATAACACACCGTCGCTTGAACGACTCCGATGAGTCCCCACCTTGGATGGTAATGCAATGCTGGTACTGGTATTCGTGAATTCAGTCTTAAGTTACCAATGTTGACTGTCGAGTGCAGTTGAGTGCACCGTGTGATTAACATCAACAAATGTCGTGTTAACCGCATCGATTCCACAACTTTGACTTTACCAAACCAAGAGACCAACACAGAAAAGCAGCACCAAACCAGGAAAAGAACTAACTCTTCGACTCCGATCCCAATCCGGTTACCTTCTTTGAGAACAAAGAATTAAGTACATGCTAAGTACAACGATACCATCATTGTGCACATCAAAGTGTATTCGACTTTTTGTCATTTGTTCAACTTTAAATAGAATTTTGTAAGTTTAAGTTATGAGTTAATTATTTCATTTATATCAAGGCCGGTCCGGTTCGCATACCTTATTATTGAAGTGAAGCATGTTGTTTGAAAAAATAAACCTTGACTCGTTAAAACAACAACATGTACTGCAGTTTACTAAAAAATACATAGAATAGTTCCCTTGGTTTGTTAACTAACTAATTTATTTTTTGTTATAATCATTTTTATTTAAATCTAACTTACCGGAGCAAAACATTGCAAGGCGTTAGAACTTAATTACGAAGTATCCACTAACACTTTCTACTTACCCAGTGGTTAACTTGCTATTTGATAAAAAAAATAGTATGATTCAATTAAAAATTATAAATTGTGAACAATAATGTTGTTGTACTTGGTATTAAGACTATTAAGTAACATGCGCATTTGCTCATTGCTTGATTGAAACATTTGTTTTGTTGCTACAATATCTGAGAATGTGTGCGAAACAAAAGAGCGTTACAATAGAAAGTAACATTCTTATGTTGAACATTTCATCAAGTATCTAACAATAATTTTCTATCGCAGCTCTGAGCTCCAGTTTTCAACTTCCATCCAATCAAAACACCGACAAGCAGCGAAGACGAAGTACTTACAATGGTGAGGTGCATCCAAAGGTGTGAAGTTGTTGCATCATCGAGTGGAATGTCGTGACTGCAAGTTATATTACAAATTACAACATAATCCAATCCAAGTGATCAAATCCAGCAAGAATGGAAAACATTTACAAGATAAAAATTCGTTCCAATCCGGATCCTACCGGTCTGTACCCTTCGGAAAGAAGATATTCCGCATCAACTGTGCTTGGACTCAGCGTAGTGCACATAGCTTTGGCCATAACAGGCCTTCTAATGGCAACATTGAGTATTTCGAATTATCAAATGTTTCCTTCGAATATCAATAACATTACAAATGATGAGACCATTATGCAGGTAGATATGCAGCCGAATTTATCAGTGGCACCTTGTGTAATGTCTCTAGGTGCACTAGCTGCCGGTCTCACCGGTCTCCTTGCGTGGAAACGATGGTACATCGATCATAATATTCGCTGGTTTTTCTGTACAACACTGTTATCAACGCTGACTTCAGCAATTTGTGTTTTTGTTACAACCATCACTATCGTGACTGTTTATGAAAGATTTGAATCTCTTGGTTCCCTCAATTATCCACCGAAACAACCCAATATCAGATTCATTTTGTCGTTAAATATTCTAATTGCGTGCGTGTTAGAGTTGCTGTGGTCGGGTCTAAGTGCTAAAGTGGCATTCGCCGGCATGATGAATACTTATCCGGATGATATGATTATTTCCAAGAGTCGCGGCAAGGTTGAAATCAACACTGTTCACAAAGGCAATAAAAAAGTACAAATGGTCCCACCGGATATTCTAAATCATTTCCCAAATAGCAGCAAATTAGCAAAATACTTGCCGAAAACGATAGATGCAGGCGGAAATTTACCGAAAGCTGAAAGCAATTCGGAGTATCAGGAACGCGTCAGGCAGTTTTTATCCGGAAACAACCAACAACCGAATGATAAGATTAGTGATAACGCAAGCGAGGTTATTCATTGTGAGAGCAATGTCGATAAGACTTGAACACAAGAATAATGGACATGTGAGAATATTTTATACGCGTTTATATGTGCAAATGTGATCGTTTTAAAGTGAAAGTAGTTATTTTTAGCATCTGCATAAGCACATTATAAATTATTCGAGTAATAATTTAAATAAGAAATCCTGTCGAGTCTCGAAAAGTAAAAACATTTCCTGGGAGAACCGGATGATAATTTTTAACGAGTGACACATAAATGTAAAATTTTTCAACCAAGCAAAAGTTTCTTTTTTAATAGCCGATAAAAATTTGTTTATTTCTAATCAAAAAATAGTCATGAATTCGACTACGATCTGAGAATTTCATAAAATAATTTATTAAATATATCGATCGACATGTTACATTTGTAAATATGTTTTTAATTATTCAATAAGAATGTAATGAAGTATAATAAAAAGTATGTAATTATATCTAAAATCAAGTCAAATTTAAAATGCTCACAATCGAACTAAGCACTTCATCTTCAATCTCTAAAATAACTTTAACATCTTGTCTTGGAGTCTTGTTAACGTTTCCTTCGCATAAAATTCTTATTTTTTTAATTTCACCCGGTTTGACTTCCCCTTGATCAGGTTCAACAAGCACTAGACCTCCAGGCATCAAATTAATTTGATAAACAACCGAACGATGATAATTTGAGCTTAGGAACAGATAATCGACACATTTAATAGGTGGCGTCAAAATGACCTTGGACGGTTCCAAATTGATATATTTAACAGAACTATGGTCTACATGACCATCCAATAATGAAACATTATCTGGACAAACCATTGTATTAAAAATCACCGTCGATTCATCCACTTCAGGTAAAATTGTAGTGTCCATATCTCTATCAATCAGTAAGGAAATTTCAGTGATATCAAGGCACTGCATCAATGTCTTGACTGATTTGATAGATTCATTATAATATCGCACTTCATCGTTTTTTGTTTCGTATTGAAATCGACAACAAAGTTGTTGCGCAACGGGATCTTGCACATGCAAATCGTAATCTTTCGAGATTTTCTTGTCCAGTTTAATGATTCGTTGCCGATTTATATCAGCCCCGGTGATCATACGAATTACGGCAATTTCTGTTGCTTTCATTGACTTGTTTGATAACACCGAATTGAGCAAATGCAAATCGTTTTTGCTTGGCCGGAATTTCACGCGAATAGTATGTTCGGTTCCGCGTTTGACGATAATTTTTGATGGAGACAAAGCAATATCTTCGTAAGCACATAACGATTTTGAATTTACGGTAAAGGAAACGAAGCCATCAATGGAACCAGTGTTGCGGACTAGGAAATCGGCGTAGAGTTCTTGACGACCATCCACACAGCCTAGTGATACCCACAGTTTACCGCAAAGGTCACGGGTTTGTCCTTTAATATCAATATTGACGTGACCACCGTAACCGTACATAGCAATATGTTGCCGCTGAGAAGTTTGTTCTTCTTTTCGAATGATTGGAGTAAAGATTAGTTGTCCTACTTGTGGGCCGATCAAGTTTGGTACGAAAGCTACATGTAATTGACGGGTTTCCAAAGGGTGTAGGAGTATTATTGCTTTGTCGAATTGAGAATCAATGTTTACCACTTTAAAGGTTGAATTAGTTGTATGAATCTGAAAGTTAACATAGAATAGTGCTTTGTTGTAAAATGTCTGCAATATGGGGGGCAAATTAGATAAATTAATAGATTTTCTATCTTATTATTAATGATGTTCAGTATGTGTTATCCGTATTATTTTTTATGCAAGTAATTTGTGGGTTTTGTACATACGGACCTAATCAGTAGCGTAGCCAAAATATAAACTCTTTGGAATGTAATACCATTTTTGGTATAAGATTAAAATTTAAAAAAAATTAAATTGAACTTTTAGTTATTGTAATAACGTTTTCAGGACCCCCTTCTAAAAATTTCTGGCTATCCCTCTGGACGTAATTGTTCTTGTTTTTTTGTTATATCATTTCCCGACTTGTTTCGATTGCTTCTGTTTGTTGTACAGAACAACACACAGAACATCGATCGCCAAAGATAGAATGCAACATAAAAAAAATTACAACAAGAAATCCTAAAATCAGATATACATCCCTAATAGAAGACAAATAAGACACAAAATTACCCACATATTACTTATTAATATTCTCGATTAACTTTAGTCTGTATCTAACAAGTCGTGCTCCGAACCGCGTAAACATGAATCCTCAATTACCAACAAAAATCCACAAGCGAATTCGTGCTTACGCAGCTTCCTCGAAAACAGAATAATTATAATCGATTTAATTAAAACTATTTTTAAATGTACTCACCATATATTTAACTCTTCGATTATTCTTATTCCTGATTGTAATATCCTGTGCAAGACTACGTCCTTCCTTGACGCATCCCCAAACTAATTCACTCTTCGTACTCGCCAATTTGGCCATACCATCAGGAATGCTATCCATACTACTGGTGCTCCGAACCGATGTTAATGTACGATTCTTCGACTCATCCTCTGACACATTCTCCTTATTGCAAATTTGATTCAGACTCCTAGTAGTGTACATATTATGTTGCTGCAGGCTCTGCGCTCGTAAATCAATACTACTAGCATACTGCTTTGAATACCTCGAGTTATTAACCTTAGGTGAACCTAGACTTGCCCTGCTGTTAAACAAATCGGACCTTAAAACATCTTTATGTTTGTTTTCTAGACGTTCAAGAACTTTTACAGTTGTGTTCTCTTCTTCAGTTATAAGATTTTTAATGTCAGTTAAGCTCAAAATGCTTGAAACACTCTTGTTGGCTTCCAGTTGAGAATCAGTATCGTCTTCAATTTCAGTTGAATTTACCAATGGAATAGGATCATGTTTGATTGGACTATTTTTATCAAATATAGAAGTACAATTATCTGATTTACGTTTGAAGAATTCTCCCATTGAGTACTTATCATTCAAACTTGGCTGGATCGATGAGAAAGATACTCGGGAAGTATTTGGAATCGATGCGTACTTCTCTCTCCAGGCTCTCTCATCTTCTTCGAACTGTTCTTTTACTTCACTGGCTGGAAGAAACATGCCACTGTCCAATTCAAGCTCACTTTCCCTGATGGAACCTTTAGTACCATTAGCAACAATATCACTGAAACTAGCTGAAGTATTAGCTAGGAATTTAGCTTTCAAGTCTTCGATGTACTGGCTTAAACTGTCACTAGGCATAATTTCACTACTAACTTCATTAACATTGGCGGTATTGTCTCCATTTGCAACTTGTTCCGAGAAACAACTTGATCCAGCTGAAGTTTCAAGCAAATTTAAAGTTGATTGTCGCAATAAATCAGTCTCATTGATAGTACTATGTTTCATATGCGATGAAGTATTAAACATGCTCTGAGATTCTTTTAATAAATCACTTTCATTCACTGTGCTTTCCGTCAACTGTGAAGTTTGGGAGCATTGTGAATTTGTGGTGTTATGCCGATTGGTAAACTTGTCCAGCAGGGCCCTAGTGTGTTCCATAGCTTTTCGGCGTTCTTGCAACTTATTCAAGTTCAAGCCTTCATTTGTTGGACCATCGCTTGTAATTAGTGAAGTGTCCTACAACAGTCAAGAGCATTCAATAGGCAAAAAGATATTCAATTAAATTTCATAACAAACATATTCAATTAAATTTCATAACAAACAGCTAATAATGAATAAAAAAAACAATATTGTACCTTTGTGGGTTTCATATCATCTAGCGATAAAATGCCTAATGATTCACTTGATGTATTTAATGAATATAAACTTCTTCTTACAGGTTTTACCTTATTTTTATTAAGCGGCAACTTGGATTCTCTTTTTAATTCGGTTGAGCAGGCTGACGGTTCCGTGGTTGACATAATTGTTTCATGAAAGTTCATTATATTAGTGGGATTCCTAAAATTAATAGTAGCACGCGGAATTAATTTGTGAACTTTCTTTAAAAAAAGAGATTGAAGAGGTGATAAGGATTAACGAAAACCCTCGCGAAAACCTCAGCCCTCAACTCAAAAAAACGGTCAACTCAACTGTCGAACAAACTGTCACTGTCAGTTGTCAAATTCCATGAGTTTTTTGTTTGGTTTTGTCTTATTTTATGTTGGAGTGCGTTCGTAAAGCTCGACAAATAATTTGTTAGGGTTTTACGCTCCGGCGCGGCCCGGGATTGACTCGAATCCCAATCGAGCTTAGTGTCCGTAAACCCCTGGGGACTACTCAGGGATGGGTTCGAAAACCTTCTCTTTCGGTAAGATAGTCACGAATCCAAACGCGGTGCTCACCGAAGCGTTCATGATCCGATCAGTGATCGGCATTGAACTATATACATATATCATGTAACTGGAAGGGGCCCGCAATGAAGTGAAAGTGAAAGTGAGGCAAATTCGTTTTTAAGCAACCCGTTATCATCCATTCATTCAACGATTAAGAGAAGGAGAGCTTTACTAACAATATTTTCCTCTGGCTTTCATTCGGCCGGCGTGCGAAACTGTGAAGTTACCACCATTCATCGTACTCTCTCACACTGTTGCCCCTGACGGCTCTGACACAAATTTAGTGCACCGCAGGGCCAATTCCAGTTCTTATATAAGCTGCGTTCGGTTATTCAACTCTATTGACCTTTTTTCACTCTAAACGCTCTTTAGTCGTTCGGCTATTCCAAAAAGAGTGAATGGAGTTCTCTTTTATATGCATAATAACCCCACTCCAACTCTGCCTGAATAGCCGAACGCAGCTATAGTTCAATATTAACAGCTTGTCAAAGGAACGCGCCCAGGTGATCCGATAACCGAAACTCAGTGTAACACTGGAGGGGAATCTTTTACCCACATTCATGGCTTTGGATACACGGAGTAGTCCTGTACTGCTCTAAGAAGTTCTATCGTGGCATATCGAACTTGAAATTGAAACATTGGAATGTCTGACTAGTTTTGTGTAATTATTTAAAAAAATTCGAAATTTTGATAATAAACATGGAATTCATTGATAGTAATGAATTATTACATTGCACTGGTCATATTGTACCATGCGAGAAAGCTTTCAAGGGCCGTCGAATAATTCTATTTTATTTTGCGGCTTCATGGAGCACAGCGTGCAAACAATTTCTGCCAAAACTCAAAATGGTTTATCAAAAGAGCAAAGAAATACATTTAGCATTAGAGATAATCTATGTGTCGTTTGATGAAGATGCTGACACAATGAAGGCATATTTTACGCAACGACATGGTGGATGGTACGCAATTCCTTTCGGAGATCCTGCAATTTGGTAGCAAACTTTTTCCCTTACCTTTATTCACAATTAATTTCAAATTTCAATAGGGTATTGAGAAATGTCTATGACGTGACGTTAATACCAATGCTTATTGTACTAGGACCAGAAGGAAATGTAATTTCAAAGGTAGGAATCAAAGATATCGAAGAACTCGGGTTAAATGTATTGGTTGCATGGAACTTGGTAACTCCGAAGTGAACGCAGCGCTAGAATTAGAAGTACCTAACCAAGCAGACGAAACAAAAAAAAAATGTGAATTCCTTAATTTCTTATTTAATATTTTTTTATTGTTGAACCATAAACACTTCTTATTCTTCTGGTACTACTAAACTGCCATTATTGACTTCGTCGATGACATCATGTGGATTCTTGCCATCAATGGTGCAACCAACTGATTGTGCAGTACCTAAAATTTCCCTGACAGTACCACTAAGCGTTCTAGCCATGGATCTAGGCTTCATTTGTCTGGCAATGCTGAGGACATCATCGAAAGTGATGTTCCCACTGTGTTTAACTAAAATATCGAATATAAGTTTAATTCATTTTACGACAGGCTTTTGTAACTTACCATTCTTGACCTTCTTTCTATCACGAGGTGGTTCCTTCAAAGCTTTAATGATTAAGGAAGCTGCGGAAGGTACAACGGAGATCGTTGCTTGTCTGTTTTGAATTGTCAGACACACAGTGATCTTCAGTCCCTTCCAGTCAGCAGTAGCCTTAGCAATATCGTCACCAACCTTTTTTGGAGACTAAACAAACAAACAAAAAATAACACTTAAGATTCACTACTTATAATCATTACGATGTTTGCATACCAGACCCAAAGGACCAATTTTGGGGGCCAATGAGGAAGTAGCACCGACTTCACCGCCAACACATCTCAAGTAAACTAAAATCAGAAATGAGAAAACATTTACTATTATAGGTTATGTCCATGTAAATTTTTAAAAAAATTTGTTTCTTAGCCCTTACCCTTTTTAATTTCGGTGGGATCTAATTTTGGGGGCATTTTTATGTATGATTATCACTAATTTACAGCAATAAACTAGAATTCCGCAATGATGATTGTGGATTTAAAAATAAAACGAATGCACTGTCGCTACGCGCATTCAGCGAAAGGAAGTTAGTTACTTCTTTTTTGACTGGTGTGAAGTTATGACACCAATTACCATCACAACTTTTTGACAGCATATGACCTTATATGTTTTCTCAATTTTCGTTCCGATTTTTACAATGAAACTTGGCACATATATTCCTAGTGATATTCTACAACTTACTAATCAATATGAAAGATGCCATTCCTCAACTATCTAATTTATACGTACTTATCTACGATAAAGTTTGATTGGGAGCTTTTTCGTAGATAATTACGTATAAAATAGAAAGTTGATGAATGGCATCTTTCATATTGATACCTAAGTTGTACAGTATCACTAGAAATATATGTGCCAATTTTCATTGTGAAAATCGGAACAAATCAGTATGAAAATTAAGAAAATAAATATCCTGTCAAAAAGGTGTCATTGAAATTGGTGTCATAACTTCACACCGGTTCTTTTTGTAGGTAAATTCTGTTTTGTAATGGTGTTAGCATTGTAAGCATGGCGGAAAATTCAAAATTAGCCACTTCCACAAGAACAAATCCTAAAACATTTTTCCAAATCGTTTTTATAATGACATAAAATCTTCTATAGCTATTGTCTATTTTATAACTTTAAAAATTACAATCTAAAATAATTAAATCAACTTAATAATACAGTAAACATAATAATATAAACGTGTAGAGATACGTTTTACAAACGGGCATTATTTCTTTTTATGAAGAATTATGCAACACTTTGTTAAACGCACTGTATGAGCTCTCCAAATCAAAGAGTAATTGTCTCACTTGTGCCTCGGATAATTCGTCAGATGCTTGCATAGCATTCAGAATGCCCAGCCATTCGGTTACTTTCTGTTTGCCTTCAAAATCAGATGGTAAAATGCTTAATCTGTTCATGGTATCAACCAAATCTCGTAGTTCTGGATGTAAGTCATCCATTGCACGTATTTCCAACCGCAATTTGTCCATCAACGTAATAAATAACTGAAAAGAAGAAAGTTTGAATACATTGCGCAATTTCTGTTGAACAGGTCGACTTACAGATACAATATCTGCAATACATTTACTAGTATTTCCTTTATCATCTTTTATTGTAATCGGCCTATCTTCCTTTATACGTTCTAAAGCAGCGGGGCAATCCAACTATAAGCAAATATATAAAGTACATGACCAAAGTAATTAATATTTTGGAATATACAATACGTACTCGAAATTTACGAACAAATGCATCAACATTAGGAAACTCATCACCCTTGACCTGTCTAAATGCAGCTTTGTATTGCACCAGTAGTTTACTACAAGCACCAGTGTATTCCTTTGGCGTAACGCAATCACGAATGTATGCTTTTTCTAATTGTTGCAAAGTATTAATAACTGCATACAGATCAGCCATGTTGTCATACTTTTCACGTTCTCGGGCATTTTGATAGAGTTTGACTTCTTCGAATAACTCTGGACGATTATCTGAGTATAAGTCAATTAATAGTAGGTGTAATCAATATATTTAACAAAATTTAATATTACCTTGACTGATTGACATGATTGTTCAGTGTTCATCTGGTGTTCATTGTTCAGCGACACTTGATTTCAATCCACAGATCATAGACTAGAATAGATACGTAACTCTGGGTATTTTGTCGTAGTCAAATTTAGTTCATACTCAACCTACTGTGAGCGCTACGAACGCTAAAAGCGCGGAATTTTCCAGTTATTTTTCATCCCACAATTAGGAACGCAGCAAATAAACATTTTGCAAATAAACAGAATTAAATAAAAACACAGGAAAACACTTTATGAA
>JARJEB010030050.1:0-11164 GCA_030264535.1 Liometoxenus newtonarum
AATTGACTCGTGTTAAGCTCATAATTCGCGAGTGGTGATAATGGCTGTCATATGTGCCTGCATACACACATAGTAATCGCTGTTTTACGTGGTCGTCGCGGATAAAAATAATAATTAAACTAGAAAATATGCAAAAATATTCTTTATGTCAAAAAACAAAATATTAATTTTAACAAATTCTCAATATTTTAACTCAGCATTAAATAAATTTTGTTTCCACGAAATAGTGCTTCTACAATGGAAAGATTCAAACATAATAACAAAACAATTTATTGTAACTCGTTATAATTAGCGCCATTAAGGGAATCTTCCAAATACAAAAACAAATGAAAATACTAATTTAGGTTGAAAATTAAATCAAATTAAAATATACATATTCTGGGTTTATAATTGCACTAAAATAAAACTTGCAATAAAATTTCCATTGGTGTTATTGCTTTTGTTTTCAAATTGATGTAACTATTGTATTTTATTCCCGACTTTTAAATGTTTACTAAAAGTAAATTAATAAGCAGGTATTATTATTTTATTATTGTTTAGAAAAATTATTAGTAAAGTCATTAAACAAGTCAATATTAACTTTTTTAAATAGCTTTATTGAAATTGTTGATTTTTGTTTTGTAAATATTTCCAGAAGAAAAATATACATACAGGGTGGTTCAACAATCACCGTCAGCGAATAACATCCAAATCGTTTAAGATAGAAATAAAAGTTTCATGTAAAGGTTTCTGCATTTTTTGTTTTCTATAAGATGGCGTTAGTTGTTATTTTCTAAGACTTAGCACTTTCTCGATAGAGGGTGTTACTTTGGTTTTATTTTTAGATTCCAGAAATGCCTAGTGTCAGACTGTCATGTGTTTTTATATTATTGACAATTTATTAATATTTTTGACACAGTCAGTTAAAAAGCAGATTTAAATTTTTTATCTGCATTTCTTCTGTTCTATCTATAAGATGGTGTTAGTTGTTATTTTCTAGGCACATTCTCGATAGAGGGTGTTAGTTTGGTTTTTTAATGGATCACCCTGTATTTTATAATATTTTTGATTCTATTTTCTATTCTCTTTAATGTGAAACATCATCGATATGCCTCCTGTCAGGTGTTTTTATGTTATTGACAGTTTAATATTTTTGATACAGTCATTTAAAAAATCAGAAATTAAAATTTTATATCTGCATTTCTTGTGTTCTATAAGATGGCGTTAGTTGTTACTTTCTAAGCCTTATAACTTTCTCGGTAGAGGGTGTTACTTTGGTTTTTTTTTATTGGAATTTTATATAATTTATATATTATTATATGTATAATAATTATAATATTTTCAGATTCCATTTTTTATTCTCTTTAATGTGAAACATCATAGAAATGCCTAGTGTCAGGTCTTTTAATGTTATTGACAATTTAGTATTTTTAATAGAGTCAGTCAAAAAACAGATATTAAATTTTTTTATTGGATTTTAAATTACAGAAAATTTACCGACAGATCTTGGAAGCTGCCAAACAGTTGACAGATGTAAAATCTTGTAATTAAAATGGAAGAAAAAAAAACGGTACAGGTTCGTACCGCATAACTTTCTGACTATGTAACAAATTTCTAGAAAGTAATTTTGATCGGAAAGTTGGAAAATGTACAGAAATTAAAGTAATCAAAATGAAAGCAGCAGCGTCCTATCCACTTTCCGATCAACATTATTTTCTCTTAATTTCCTATAAGTATGGTCAGCCGAGCGGTGCGAACACGTACCGATTTTTTTGAATTCATTTTTGCAGGCACGGATCCAGGGGGTCATGCTGATCATGAATTGTTAGTCCGAATCAAAACATTATTTTTCTCCAAAAACAAAACAAATTTGACTACTTCATTGTTCCTGTAAATTAATTTGGGGCGTAGAAAATGGGTTAAGCAGTTTTAACATGATAACTTTGGCTGTTTCACTGTTTGCACAAAAGATATTTTATAGTGCCAACAGTAACAGCTCTATATTAATCTTAATCTAAAAGTAAATAATTTTCAAAAAATCTTCAAAACACTGAAAATCGCAATGCAAATGTGTTTCAGCCAAACGCGGACCGAGCTTGAAAGATGAATGGGACCGAGACGGGCAAATGTGTTTAGGTAAATATCACAAAATAAACTTTTTGAGTCCCGAGTCGGTGCTAAGGTTGAGAAAAGCGGAAACTTGTTTCTATCTTAAACGATTTGAATATTATTCCCTGGCAAGTGATTGCTCAACTGTATTTCATAAAATATCAAATTATATTAAAATTTATTCAATTAAATTAATTTTTAATCAGTATAAGTAATTTGTGTTAATATTATTAGTCTCATGGAAGCAGGCCAAGTTTCTAAATAGAAATTAAAATAACTACAGAATGATCTAGAATTATTGACATCAAGTTGGCTTAGTCCAGCGTTTCCGAAACTGTGAGGCGCGCCTCCCTAGGGATGCGCGGACTAGGTAAGGGGAGGCGCGAATATTAGTCACAGTGAGAAATTTTCCAAATGACAGCTAAAGTTTTATCTGTAAGAAATGGAAGAATAAATTTTTTAGGAGTAAAAATTTTTGTTCTTTTATTATTTTATGAAATGGTGGGGGGGGGGGAGGCGCCAAATGATTAAATATTTTTAAGGGAGGCGTAGTAACATCAAGTTTCGAAACCGCTGCTCTAAACTAAACCGATTCAAACCGTTCTGCAAGATCGGTTCAAACCATAATCAACCAGGTTCAACCGTATTTATGTGTGTTCAAGAGTTCAAACCGTATAAAACCAGATTCGTCGCAAAAAACGGCTGAGAAGTTCCAATTCCGTGCCTGAAATACTATAATGATTAATTCTTCTGTTACATAGATGAATATACGCGAATCACAACTCCTCGACAAGACGTACTATTTAAGAAGGGTTACTTGAGCAAGCCGAAAACCTACCAAACGCAAACCTCCACCGGCAACTCGACAATCTCCACTGGCAATTCCACCGGTAACGGTACTCCAGACCACCAATCTGCAGGCAAGCCTTGCATATGCATCTTAAAATTAAATTTGTTAATAAATTTTAATTGTTTAGATGGAACAGAAGGTACGGATCTGGAATACGAGTCGCAATTTGTCTTCCCTAACGGTTTCGTCGATCAAAACGGAATCTACTATATTAATAGTAAGTACAATTGATATTTCTTTACATCAAGCGATAGCCTATCGACCTGTATGGCTTAAGTGTATATATTTGGAATCTACTCGTTGAGACCTTTCATTTGAGTACCAACATGACATGCTTTTGATAAAAAAATGAAAATATTTTGATTATTCTTTTTGGATGGATTTTAAACCAGGTTATATACTGCGTTTTACTTGTCAATCCATGAACAAATAAAATAATTGGAGAGATAATTACTTTATTGTTGTTGTTGTAGGTTACGAACCATATCCGCCGCTGGTTGTGTACAATCCACCATTATGCTATCCAGAATTTGTACCATCGACCAGATCAAAACGTCTAAGTACCGGCTCATTGGTAAGTAATTTTTAAATGATAGGAAATAAATTTAAGGTTACGTATTCCAATCATATTCCAATCAATATTCAAATACATCACTTCCACACAAACATGAGCCCCGGAAAATATATGAATTAATTAACCATTTTTGCGGCAACCAATCGCAGAGTGTTATTTTGAAGCAGCCATGTTGTGTGGAGGTTGGACTTTGCGGGAAATTTAAATTTACCTAACAAGGCAAATAGCAATTTCAAAGCTCTCTTACTTTTTGTGTGGAGTGTACTTTTGCAATTGGCAGGAGCCATTTGTTTGCTTAAAACATTTGTCTTTAATGACTTTCTATAATTAATTAATTGTCCACGTTTTTTTTTTGTGTGTTTGTGTTCAGACTGAATCTACGAGTCCCCACAACGATGAAACTAGTCAAGAGTTGAGTCACAGTGGCGGCGAGACTGTGAACAATTTCCCCGAGTATGGCAGTCAACTGTATCTCGTTCCCAGTTATTTTTACGGCAATGGAACTGTTCCCCAAGGTAGAAACCAATTTACAAATTAGGATCGTTTTTGTTTATACATGAAAATGTTCACTTCACACCTTCGATGCAACACATCATTTCAGGGTACCTACTCTTTATTAAGAAATCCAGTGCGCACACAAAATGATATTACGTCATGCCTACGTCACGGAGCGGATCGGGATAAATATGGCGGAAAAAACAAATATATCTTAAGCACATCAAGGATCATCCCGCTCATTCAATGCTCGTTGCTCATTCGGCTCAACTTGCATTGCATTTCGTCTTCGTCATTGTAGAAAAAGTTTAGAAAAACTGAGAGGAAAATGCTTTTCATGCGGAACTAGACTGACTTGCAAGTTGAGCCGCAAGCATTAAATGAGTGGGATGAGCCATGGCTTGAGGTGTATATTTTTCCGCTATTCCGCCCGATCAGCTGTTTACTGGGAAGGTCAAATAAAGGTCAAACCATATGGTCAAACCTGTCACCTGCTGACAGGGACAGTGAGGGAACCAATTGAGTAATGTAATTTGTTTCAAAATCAATTTATTGTCTCTTTTTTATTATTTTGTTTTGAGTTTGAATTGAAAGCAGTATTAGATAGGAATACAGAGAAAGATAGTTGTTTGCTTTGCTAAATGTCGATTTGATGTCGAATTGTAAAGTCGGGAGTGCTTAATTATAGAGCGGCAACAAAATAACTTCAGAAAAAAAAAACGTCAAGAGTAATGACATTTCACGCGCTCCGCTGGCACATTGACAAAACGTCGTTAATTTCATACATCAATACGTTTGATTTTCCCATCCTAATAGGTCTCGTGTTTAATTATAAACTATATAGTCATAAAAATAATGAACCATTTGAATTACAACATTGGTAAATATTGAAATCGCAAAAGAAAAACATTATAAATTCCTAACAAGTTTTCGGAGATTTTTCAGTTATTTTGTTAAATATGCAATAATTATGCACTTACGCAAAGAAAATTTTCGAGGAAAATACTTTTGGTTTATTAATCTTGAAATTTCTCTTTTGCTTCAACATGAAAACTGATATTTTCTATTATTTGTATTGTTTCAGAAATTGAATTAAGTCATTGTGAACCAAGGAAGATCAAGAAGCGTCGCCGTCGGAAACTATCAAAACCCGTACCGGAAGACAATTGGTCAACATCATCATCGGACGAGTACGACGAATCCGACGAAATGATGAGCGAAATTGAGAATCGTATAATTCAAGGAACGCATCGACCGCCAACTGTCGATACACCACCAAAGGGCGATGATGACAGCGCCACCATTAGTAGTGTTACCCATAAAAGTGAAAATAAGTTAACGTCAAATGGTACCATACCCCAAAATAAGAAAGAAAATGTGGAAGGTCCCAAGACCAAGACTCTCAAACCGGATGCAAAGGAGTTTGTTCCACGGTCGTACATACATAGACATCATCAGGTGTCGCCACCATTCATTGCTAACTTGATACCACTGCCACCTCCATTCCTATCACCTCCACCCGTACACATACCTTCACAACCACCATTACAACCGCATCGTCCCAATGTTGCTGTGATACCTCCTCCACATCCAACCTCACTCCCAGTCAACGCCATCTCGACACAAACCGTACAAAATAATAACGAATCCGATGAAACAAAGAGGCAAGAAGAAGTTGTCCCAGAAACAACGGAGCCCCAACAAATACAAGAAGAACTGCAGGAAAAAGTGTCAACTTCAGGAATTCTGATGCAAGCAGCAGAAGCATCCAAGGGCAAAGGCAAAAATGTTGATATTGCCAAAATTGTGTCAAAATTAGAGGAAGCCGCCAAGGAGCATCGTGTAAAATTACAGAAACCACGGCCGAAACGACGACCACTTGCCGTCGAACTGAATGTGAATACCAAAGAGACCACTATCAAAGTAGACACTATTTGCTCAAAAAATGTTTTCGCCCAAAATTCATCGAAAAATTATGCACAAATGTTGCGCAACAAATATTCTGAGGTGAGACATCAAAATACTCAAACTGCAACACCTCCAAGTCCATTAAGAAATCAAGGCAAGTCGCTGACTGCAGAAACAGTGATCGTCTCGAAAGTTGCACGGCATCTCCAGGCACCAACACAAAAAATCCAGAATCAATGGATACCAGTTCATTCACGCAAAAAGCGAAAGAATAATAAAAATTCACAGGAAGCTGATTGGGAGGACACCGAAGATGAAACTACTAAAATTGACACGGTTACTACCACTGGAGCAGTGGTGCCTTTGGCAGAAGATGGTTTTGAGGCTTATGACGTTAGCAAGTTGGAAGACGTTGTTGTTGCAGAAGTATATGAAATTTCAACAGAGTTTACAGAATCCAAGGAGGATAATAAACAAAAAGTTCCCGAATCTGCAATTATAACGACCATCGCCAATGTCAGTGAAACTTTGAAATTTGAAGTGGACTTAGATCCACTTTCAAAGACTTTGCCAAAGATGAGTGAGTCCCAGAAAGCAGCTGAAGAGGTTGAGTTTGACAAATTGATCAAGACTTTGGAGGAACTCGAAGCTAAGACACCACTTAAGAAGAAGGCTAAAAATTATGTCAGTAAGCGTGTCATTGTTACAGATATTACGGAAATTGCTCAAGCGATAAAAATGGAGGATAAAGATAAGAGTCTGGTGATGAAAAAGCCTAAGAATGTCGTTGAAGTACCAAAGTCGAAGACTTCCAAAGTTAAGCCCAAAGAAGTTAAAGAGACTGTCAAAGAAAGTAATATAGAAGTTGTCCAGACTTCTCCTTCCAGTGTTCTAGAAGTTGTGGACAATCTATCCAAGATATCTTCCTCCATATCAATCACCTCAAATGTAACGGTGACGAGTGGTGGAATAAATAAGCCAGAATTGAATGTGAAAATAACAAATGAAAATCTCAAAGATGACTTACCAAACATTTTAGAGAAGCCCCCTGTAAATGTCGCAGAGGCTGATGCCCAAATTTCAATTGCTGACGAAACAATCATCAGTCACGATAGGGATATTTTTTCAAATGAAATGATTGAGGAAGTTAATGAAGTTCTGCCAAGACCCACTCCTAGTTCCGAAACTCAAACATTTGGGGAGACTATAGAAAGCCCTGAAAAGAAACGCAAAAAGAAGAAGAAGTCCACCAAGAAGCTGCCCCTCTCCATTGGAGAGGTCCAAAGTCTAAATTCTAGCGAAGCAAATTATGACTTCTTGTTAAAGAATTCCCTTGTAGAAGATGAACGTACCAATGTCGAAATTGGCGAAGAATTGGATAAGATTATCCAACGCGGCATGTACAGTTGTCTCGAAGAAAAAATCAAATCTTTAAATATAACAGCAGCCAATGATGGATTCTTTAAGTCCATGTCTCTAAAGTCTTCCAACAGTGGAAAAAAATCAAAGGAGGATGACCTCACATCTATTCTTACTAATACTACCAACATTTTCAAGGGAAAACGCACTTTGTCCCATCATCAAAACGCACCCACGACGACCGGTTCTTTTTTAGACGTTGCCAACATTCAACAGGACCCTGGGATTGACTATGATCTATCCACAGTGGGTATGGACGAGTATCCCATTACGAGAGCAGTCAAAGATTGGATGGTGCGTACAAGGGAGTCCACCCCTGATGTGGAATTGCTCAAGAGTCCAAAGACGATCCTCAAGGAGTTGACTGCACCAATTGAGGAGGAGAACATACCTTTGGACGAAGGTGTCGCAGCCGTCAAAGAATTGTGGAGTCTGACGCCAGAGTCCAGTTTTGATGATGACCTGTTGGAATGTTGGGAGGATTTGGATGACGGTGCTAAAATTGTTCCTGATGATGGAAATTTGGATAGTGCAAACCGATTTGATTTAGGTGTTGAGGTAAGTTCAGAGGGGGAGGCTCTGGATGTTTACGAAAGCATGTATGGGAAAAATGAAGACTTTAAGAAGATAAAGGAGGAGATTGAGGAGAAACGTCGAAATGGTACGTTGCCCAAACATGGTCAGTTGCCCTATAGGGCCATCTGTTGCAGTCTCATGTGATGCAACTAGATAATTAACCGAAGACAATTTCAATTTATACAGGCGGCGAATAAATACACTTAACAATCGAAGAAATTGTCAAAATTGATGTTCACCATGACTGGAAATGAAAATGTTTGGTTTTGCGGAAACTATTCGTTTAATTGAATGTGCGACGTTGTCAGTTTTGCTATTATCTGTTTTTAGACATAACCAAATAATAATACAGAAACATGTTGTAAGTTTTAAGAAAATTATAACGTAAACCAAAAAATACCACTTTGAAGTGGGCTTAGATCCAGTTCCAAAGACTTTGCCAAAAATGAGTGAGTCTCAGAAAGCTGGTGAAGAGGTTGAGTTTGACAAATTGATCAAGATAAAATACAAAGAAACGTTGTGTGCACCCAGCTTAAAATAATTGTTGACTGTATGTCGTCTCGTTGCTGTTGGTTACAAAGAGGGTGCTCAAAACAATATTATTGTTATCGCATATTGTTATGGTTGCCTAAGTAATTAAAATAATATATAATCGGAAAGGTTGATAATACATATTATCTAAAGTACTAAAGTTAATAAGAGAAACAAAGAAGAGGTTACAATGTTGTACTTTTTCTCTCTCTATCTTTCTCTTTCTCGTAAAAATTGTCATATTTTTCGACTTTCAAGCCTTCTATAAATCTATCAATACAAACAAGGTCTTGAGATTTATAAAGAAAAACAGAAAATAAATAAGGTTGAGAAGAATATAAAATAGTGGACGGTTCTGGTGGATTTGTTATGATAATGGTAAAGAAGGGAAAAGAAAGATGATGAAAAGGAAAGGAAACAAAATTGACATCTATGATGATTCTTAACGCGCATGCACTAGATTAGAATTATTTGAGCTACTTATAGGTTATTCAAGATGCCATCCCCTCTACTTTACCCCCACTCCTCAACTCAACCTATATCATAAAATTAGTTACCTACATAAATTTACAATTAGCTAAAATGAGTAGTAGAAAATTAAGAATGCAATAATAATTTTAGTACGCAAGCAAAATGAAAAGTAAATAATTGATAAGAAAATGATAACAAAAACAATTGAAATACTGAAATTAATGAAGGATATCTAGTTGTTAACAAGAGAAAAACAAACCCAAATGTGTGAAAATAGAGGAAATGGTCATGTTTCTGGGCCACCCTGCAGAAGGAGATTTTAGATGGAAAGCTGTATGTATTTCTTATGGAAGGCCGACTGTATGTAATCTGATCGTATCAGATCAAGTCAGATTGCATACATACAGCCAGCCTTCCATAAGAAATACAAATAGCCTTCCATGTCAAATCTCCATGTTCAGGCTGGCTCAGAACCGGCTCATTTTTTCCTGTACTTGTGAATCGTGCGCTTCTGTTGTGTAAAACGAAAATAAATTAGGTACCAAAGTAGACTACGGTTTTTCGTTCCTCGATTGTTAATTTTTTTTATATATCTACTTACATAGATACTTAATATTTTGTAGTAAAATTTTGTTTTTACTGTTTTTGTTTTGTTTAAATACTAGTAATTTAATTTGTAGGAATTTAAATGTAAGTCACTGCTGATGATACAAAAAGAGACAAATTTCAAGCAAAAATTACGAAACCTAAAAGTTTTGGGATTCCCCGATATTTGAAAATTTATCTTCGGTTAGGTTAGGATTTTTTTTTGGGAATTATCAACGGAGCGATACGACTTAACAGTGAGTTATTAAATTAGTTAAAATTAAAAGAGGCGTTCATTAACTACCACATAGATAATTATTATTTTTTCTTGTATTGACGTTTTTGATTCTTTCATCTTTGTATTTTTAATTTTTAGTAAGTTGTTTCATTCATTCATGTACCTACACATCAACCAAATACGTTTATCATGTTGATTATGTAATTCAATAATTATTTCTAATTTCTATAATTAATTCTTATTAATTACTAAACAAAAACAATAATTTAAAATGAAAGACAATTTTTGATGAAATGACAATGAAGAGAACACATTATATGTTAATATTAATAATAATGTAATGATAATGCTGGTAAAATGTAATACGATTTAATTTGGTTGTTGAAATAATGATCGAATTATGATTACTTATATGATATCGACGTTTGTTAATTTTGAGATTTGTGCCTTTGCAATTTGTAAAAAATAAATTTGAAAAATACGATTCATTTTTGCACTTTTTTAAGATTTATCTCGTTAATTGCTGATGATATGAAAGAACTATTTTAAAATATTTGGCGCCCATGGGCTACTAACAATAATGCGCCCATATTTCTTCATAGATAGGCAGGTATTTTACCTCACGATTTTACTTTTTCTATTCACCACCAGGAGACACGGCGGGTTATAACCTCTAAGCTGTCAAGTCGGTGCGACCCTAGCGGTATGAACGAAAAGTGCCCGAAACGCGTACTTTAAATGGATTTAATTGGCCAAAGTACAAGTACGTGTTTGGGGCAGCGACTCTAACGTCATCATCGGAAACTTTTACGTTTCACGTTTCAAGCGTTATAAGAAGGGAAATCCCAAATCTAGAACTATGGTTCTAGATTTGGGATTTCCCTTCTTGTTTTCCTTTCATTCTCAGGAATGAGTTAATTTCAATTTTATAACCTCGTCTTGGATAAGATGCGCATAAATTGATGGAACATCGAAACTTGTGGGCTTTTGTGACAACTTGTACGCGCGCCTGCAATCTAATAATCTGAGTTTCGCATATCTTTCTGACACCACATACCAGCGCCTTCTTATTTATTTTATACAATTAAATTTGTCAAAAAAGTGAGCAAGACGGCCGCAATTTGTTAATTCATAAAATATCCGTATGGTGCATTAGTGTCTTTATAAAAATGCACCTCTAAACAGTGTTGCCAGATTATAGCACAAAATCGCAAAGTTATAACTATAGGCAACTTTATATACCAACATAGGCAACTTTATGTGCATAAACCAAAACCAAAATAGTCTTCACAAATCTGATGACTGAATGTTAAAACTTGACAGCTACTTACCAAAATTAAAAAATTGATAGTATCCTGTGAGATATCTACCAAAATTGACAGTTATTTGTCGAAAATCAGAAATTGCCACCTAACAGATGATCATTTTT
>JARJEB010030051.1:0-38253 GCA_030264535.1 Liometoxenus newtonarum
ACTGTGGTGCAAGAAATCAGGGCCGTATTTCGACAATTGTCGCCACGAGGTAGCCACCTGTTAGTCAATTTACAATTTCTAAAGACAAAGAACAACAACTAGGTGTCGCTGGAGTCAAGACATATTAAAAAGGGTGCTTTCCAAGTAAAAGTACAAACATTGAAAAAAAAACTAATAATAAAAATTATTCAAAAAAGCAGTAGATTTATTTGAAACAATTTTCAGTAGATCATGTAGAAAAGCAGTAGATCTATTGCTAAAGCAGTAGCATTGGCATCGCTGCAAAGTGCAGTCGCGATAGAATGCTGGCTGATTTCCGATTATAGGTTATGTAGACACTTTTCGTTTTTCAGCTGACCTCGTTTGGAGGCTTTTGGCGTGTCTGAGTACAATTGCACTACGCCAAAGAACAGTCATTTATGACGTCATATGTACGACAAAGAACACTTAGTGCAAAGTTCAAAACCAAACCAAACCAAACCAAACCAAACCAAACCAAACCAAACCAACCCAAACCAAACCTAAGGTTTTGTTTGTCTCAAACTTTCAATTTCATTATTAATTATTACATTATATCTACATATAAACATTCATAATGGGTTGACAGTTTACTTAGTATAAGTATATGTTTTTCAGTAGGATACATTTTCATACAAATTAATTAACAACTAATATGTTGTACATGATGTCTTAGGACAGGAAGATGGTCGTGAAGAAACTGAAACACAAGGTCCACAAGGAGAGCAGGGTCCACAAGGTGAATAGGGTCCACCAGGGGAGCAGGGTCCACAAGGAGAACATGGCGTGCATGGACTACATGGATCGGAAGGACGACAAGGTCTGCAGCAAATGCAAAGGGTAGGTTTCTTGTCTGGAACCATGATAGGACCCATACCGGTCTTCTTTCTTTTTGGTTTGTTTTTCTTATCGCCCCCTTCACTCTTTCCACCGTCTTCGCCTCCACCCTTTCCACTGCCTTCGCCTCCATCCTTTCCATCACCTCCTCCCTTTCCACCGCTTCCTCCCTTTCCACCGCCTCCTCCCTTTCCACCGCCTCCTCCCTTTCCACCGCCTCCCTTTCCACCACCACCTCCCTTTCCACCGCCTCCTCCCTTACCACCGCCTCCTCGCTTTCCACCCCCTTTTTTTATATATTCCTTCATTAAATTTGATAAGCCAAGACAGTTAAGATATAATTCTGCAACTCCACCTTTACCACGTGGCTGCCTGGCAAATTCTCCCACAGGACAAATACCATATACATCTTCTCTTCGTTGCTCTTCTACCATTTGTTTAGATAACATTTCACATAGTACTTGAGTGCCATAATATTCCACAAGGTACCCCTCCGGAAAATCCTTGCAATCACATTGGGCATCTCGACATTGTTTTCCGAGTGATTGTCTAGGCCAAGCTTTTGGAGTCACAAATTCAAACTCGTATGGCTTGAGTTTATCACAAGTGTCCTTGTTCTTGTAATTGGGCATATCAAGTCTGAATATTAATTTGTCTTTTGAAGTTTTTCGTGGAGGCTTTGCTTTTCTCTGTGGTTTAGGTGGACTAGGACTTAACTCCTTAGGAAATTCTGGAATAGGCGCATATCCTGGACAAGGGCTGCATGGACGGATCACCGGAGTGACGGGAGTGCATGGTGGTGTCAATGGGGGGTGAATGGGTGTATAATAGGCCAACTGGGAAAAATTAGATATTGGCTTGTCACTTTCATTCGTGTAATTAGTGTCGGCAGAATATCGTTGCTGCGTGGGAGTAGGATCTGTATATGTTGGAGACGTGGGAGTACATGGCGGAGCATCCAACATTTGGAAAGCCATGTCTTTGGGCCCTATGGGACTAACAAAATCTCCTTGCATTTGGTCACAATAGAAATCATTTGGATTGCACCTTCTGGATACTTCGTAACATAGGTTATCGGAATTTATTTGACCACCTTCACCTTGCCCCAAAGGCGTGGGAGGATAAGGATACTCCATTTCTTCCTGGGGATATACTTTAGGCAGTGGCAAGCATTTGGACTGTTGTTGATTTTCCGCACAAGAACTTGGTTCCTTCTGGGTGTCCTTAAGCTCTCCTATGTTCATTTCACATTGTGTCACAATATATTTACCATAGCACGACATTCGTATAAAGCATAATATTGAGCCAACGCATTCTCCACACATAAATAACTTAACCGTCTCTTTCTGGCATTTAACCCACGCTTTTTCTGAACTTGTCATTGCACTTTCCATTAGATCCTGGAACAATTCACTAATGCACAGTTCAGCGCAGCCAATGTCGATGGTGTTTGGTAGAACGCCAGGAGGAAATTTTTGGTACACCTTTAAAGTGATGAGGAAATTTCCCAAAGCCTCTACGCCTTGCTCTGTGGACATTGAAAAGAGACAGGACTTGCCTGTACGTGTAGAGCTTTTTATGCAAGAAGCCTCCAGTTCGTCGGCTGTTATAACGATCGGTTTGTTGTCCAAGAATTGAAATATCACATTCGTCACTCCTTGCATGCTTCGTATCGTCCTTTGCGTTGGCTCTGTGAAATAGATTTCGTCCACAAGGAACTCCAACAGCATCAAGTTTTCAGTTACGAATTTGTTCATTTTGAATACGATTTATGGTACTTGGATTTGGAATAATAACAATTTGGAATATTAATTTTGACAAGGTAATGCCACAACATTAAGGTATCTTCGATCAGAAATCTATGTTGTTTAGTTGCGATTCTGTTTATTATTTTAGTTCACCAAACTTATACACTTAAGGATTTCAAAATTTTCATCGTTGTTTCGACTTTTTCTTCACCGCCCTTCTTTTACCGCCCTTCTTCCTTGTTCTTTTCTTCTTCTTCTTCTTACGCTTCTTCTTTTTCTTTTTGGGTGACTTATTTGTTTCACATTGTTGACCTTCGTCAATAAGTAATTTTCCTACATAAACTGGAACATGAGGAGTAGTAAAATTCATCAATACTTCATCATTATAGTTATTTTTTCGCGATGCTATTCTGAAACTTGTCAAATTGTATGGTGTATCTGTCATAATTGAAAAATATAGTACAAAAAATTTTCTTCATACAAATGCTTTTATTTACAAAATATTTCTTTACATCATTTGACACATTGTATGCAGTGTCACAAAATGACAGTAAAAATTATGACACTACTTTCGTATTAAGTTATTAACATTACAACAAACTATCACTTTTTCTTTTTGCCACCCTTCTTCTTTCCCTTTTCCTTTTTACCTTTCTTGCCTTTCTTGGATTCTGGTTCTAGCTGCGGCTCACATTGTTGTTCCATTTCTATCTTCTTAGGTGGCGCCTTGTATTCTTTACCTCTTGGTGTGCATAATTCTATCTCCATGTTGTTCTTCTTCGAAGCGCTTTCGTTTTTCTTCCCAATCCGTAGTATAAATACTTCTTTGGTAGGGTCAGCGAGGACACCCAATTTTCCTCCATCTTTTGCTGTATTATTCGGAGATATCAAACTGACATTATTGTCAGCTTGAGTGGCGCCTCCCATTTTAAAAGTAAAAGGAGCATTATTATCGGGACAGCATGATGGGCACACCGTTGTTCCTTTTCCTCCTCCTCCCCCCTGGGCCTGATTAATACAACAGCATGGTGAAGGTGATGATACTTGATAAACGGCAGGTTTCGGCTTACCTCGATTTGCTCCGGAATCGCAACAACATTGCTCGTTGTTTAACTCCTCCACATTCGCCTTGTCTTTGTGCACTCGAATGATCAACGAATTACCACCCATTTCAGCACCAAACTCTTGATAGTCGCAATCAGGTGGTGGCGGCACCGGAGGATTTTGATAATTCACATTGCATTCCGCACACGGGATTTCCATGTTGTTAGTATTACTTTGCATTTGTCGTTTATAAATTTCACAAGGACTCTCAATGGCTGGTGTAGATTGGCCACATGCTGGACAAGTTCTTGGAGGACACATTCCACAAATGGCACATGCAGTTGCGGGGCAAGGAGTTGAAGGTGGAGCACAAGGAGGTGGTGCAGGACAAGGTAGTCCACATGGAGGTGGTGGTCCACAAGGAGGTGGAGCACACGGTGATGTTGGTCCACATGGAGGTGGAAAGCACGGGGGTCCACACGGAGGTGGTGCGAAAGGCGGTGGCTGTACACATGGCTGTGGAGGACATGGCCGTGGTGGTGGTGGTGGTGGTGCACAAAGAGGAGGAGGACATGGTTGTGGTTGGTAGCATGGTGGTGGAGGACATGGCGGTGGTTGACAGCATTGTGGCGGTGGATCACAAGGCATTGAAGAAGGTGGCCGAGGTTGAGCAGGACATATGGATATAGGTCTTGGGCAAGAAATTGGTTCGCTACTACAAGGACGCCTTGGGGTTTCTTTTGCTTTACCGCATGGAATGTCAAACACATTATTAATTGACAATCGTCCATCAACAATTTGTTGCGTTTTCTCGGGATCAGGCTTGTTCGTTTTAGTCGTAAATAGATAATGTCCTTCTTTCGCTTTGAATTCAACTGACTTATCTTGTAAATTCATTTGAAATTGGGTGACTATCAATTTCCCAAATGTAGACATCCGAATGTAAACCCCAATCCTACCAACCAATTCTCCACTTGTATTTTGAATTTTAAAGCAATCTTTGAGCGTTTTTGCAATTGGAGCATCGTCACTGCTGGCATTGAATCCATTCACCATCTCTTGGAACAAATTCAATATCGAAATCAACGATTCGCCAAGTACTAATTTCTCGGGTAGTGTGCCAGGCTGCATCTTTCTGAACACTTCAACGTAGATATCAAACTGCTTCATACATTCTTCTGCCTGTTTCGGATTCAATGCAAACAGGCACGATTTACCATTCTTCACCGTACTGCAGCCACCACAACCGTCAGCATAGTTGCGCATTTTTGGCGCAAAATCCTCTTCGCTAACATACAGCGGGGCATTATCTAAGAATTGAAATGCCACACACGTCTCACCTTGCATACATTTGAGACTTTGTTGGACGCTGTACTCAAAACATACGTTGTCCACCAGAAATTCGAGTAGAATTAAATTATCGTTTGCAAACTTATCCATTGTTTCCAGTTGTTCCCTTGTAGGTATTCAGGAAAGTGAATTACTTTATATACACGAAAATAGCGCGGATAATTACTGAGAATTTAATTACATTTGATAGAAGAAAAATATGTGAGTGGGTAAAAAAGTTACTTGAAACTTTCACTAGAATTTCATTTTTTTGATGTATTGTGTATTGTGTCACTGATTTTGGCGTGTGCCTACTTTGCAAACCTTTTTAAATGCTTTGATAAAGGGGGTGGTGGATAATTGCTATAATAAAAGCGACAGGCTTCAGTTTTAAATGACTGGCCAAACCTGCAAACAGGAATGAAAACATGACTATATGAACACACCTGAGAAAAACGGTGGAATAATTCACGATTGCTGTACCTGCTCTGATTTTTAATATAATGATACATTTTCGGATAGATTTTGACTAAGTAAACCTAAAACAATCAAAAAAATTTATTTCGGCGGCATACGTGCACAAGTTTTAGTGCTTTAAGTTTCCTCGTTTAGAAGTACCTAAACCAAACCGAAACAGACCAATTCTGCGTCTTTTCTATAACCTAACCTTAACACCGAAGGAGGCTAATTTTGGTTTGGTATTTAAACCAAACCAAAAACGCATTTGCCAGGTCCTCCCCTTTCTACGGCAGAGGCGCCCCCAGGCTTCCTATCCATGGATGTTTTTCCGAAGACAGGTATTTAGGTGGGAGTTTAGTCAGTAAGAGTCTTACATTGGCTACTGACGGGAGTCAGTAGTTATCCTTTGCAGGATTCTCCCACCTACCGAAAAAAAGCATTTGCCAACAGAGTTGGTGAAAGATTGAAAGTTAACCTCAAATTTCAAGTTACATCTCTGATCCAATAACTCCTTGTTTGCTTTATAAATTCAGCCAGTCATAATCAATTCAAAAATGCATCATTCTTTTAAATCGGAGTAGGTACAGTAAACTTAAATATAGCGGAATTGATAATATCTACTTCTGAAATTCTTCTCTTCGTTTACATGGATCTTCTTGTGATTCACAAAATAATTCAGGTCTCGGATGCCAACGGGATGTATCCACTTTTTCTTTTATATTTTCCTGTGCCTCTTCTGAATCTTCTGAACATATGCACAGTTTTTTCTTATCATCATCCGTAAGTTGTTCTTTTAACAGTTGCCTCTCAATTTCTTCTCGCTTTAGTTTGTCAATTATCTTTTGTTGCCTTCTACTTTCCATGCAATCCAATTCATATTGGTAAGACCTTGGAAAAATTGAATCTACAATTTACAAACCGAATCAATGATATAACTTTCGGGTCCTGGGGCCGCAGCGGTCGAGAGAGTAGAGTGTTCAGGCACGATACTCGCTCGCCGCACGACTATGGGTTCGAATCCCATCTATTAAATTCGTTAAATATATTGTAATGTAATTACTTCTTAATAAAAATCTAGGGTCAATTTCCTTTATGACTTTGGTTCTTTGATGCATGTCAAACATCATTTGAGCATCGTCGCCAGGCTTTCCAATCCACCAAGCCTTTGCGTCTTGTGTCCATCGATTCAGAATGATGTCATTTACTTTTCGGATATTATATTCTCCAGATGTGTTGGGCAATGGATACGAATACAGTCCTAAATTGGCTTGTGTGCATCGTGGAAAATCAGAAGGCGAATGCTGTTCCGATGAACTTGTGTTAATGGTGACGTTGCGAAGGCGGTAGTCTTTGGGACCAGGCTCAGGAAACATAAACATTTTGATTAAGTAAATGCTGATAAAATAAGTGCTGATATAATAGAATGTAAATAATGGCTGAACCGGATAGATAGAGGACGTTTCATGAAGCAGTTTCAAAAATAATCAATCTATCTTAAAGTTGCTGGGTAACGAAAATATGAAAGAAAAACAATAAACAAATTCATTCAAAAAATTACAACGTATTTCACCAAGCTTTAACATTCTAACAAAATTCTTGTAAATATTACAAATTATACCTACGTTTCAAATATGGCTAAACAACCAGTCAAAGAACAATTAAATGAGCATATGATACTCTTGGAGTTTTTTGTCGAAAAAGTCTTTTTCAACGATAAAGTCGACCCGAATATACAAATTGGTAACACCACGATCGATTTCCAATTTTTGGACAACGACCCAATCCTTATCGAACGCAGTTATAAAAAATGCTACATTCCTTTGTGTGGCAAAACATCCTTTAATATGGGCAAAACCTGTCTATTCTCACTGACGCCCATGCAAACGCAAAAAGCGAGCGAGCTCTTTGACTTGTACGTGAGAGTATATCAGAGTAAAAAATGTGGCACTCCGCGCAACGTACTCGCAGGCATCGCCCTGATTCCACTGACTAATATTTTCAAGGATATTATTAAACAAGCTGGTGATAAGACAACAGACAGTGTACCTGGAGCTTCAAAAATGTTTAAAAACTCCGTCCCATTGACAGACATACAGACGAGTGAAGTGGTGGGCACAATTTGTGTTTCAGTCAGAATGTCTTGCTTTGGAAAGTATATACAAACTGATTTCCAAATGAACATGGACTATAAGGCTGTTGATTATAAAGCAAATAAAGCACACTACCGGCTTACGTACAACAAAAAATTTGAACCATGTCCCGAAAATTGTGCACAAGGACAAACGAAGATACCTTGCTCTAGCCCAGCTATATGTGGAATTACGTACCCGGCACCGGAACCACCACAAGTTCCCCAAACACAACAAATACATCCAGAGAAAGAGATACCTTCGAAAGGATCCGTTAAAAAAACGAAGTCAAAACCTAATAAAGGAAAGAAAGCCTCGGGCAAGGCATCGAAGAAGAAAGAAACTGTACCTCCAGGTTCTTGTCTTCCCAATATCCCATGTCCGGAGTCTTGTCCCAGCGTATATCGAGCCCTATGGGAACGACAATTTAAAGAACAAGAAGAGAAAATGAGAAAGAATAAGTCAAGTGGATCACCTCCCCCATGTCCACCAAGTTGCTCCGAAAAAGAAAGACAAACTTATGTACAATGGAATGATTGCCCATCTATGTGCCCAAATGCACCGCGAACTGAACAAGGCGAAGAAACATGCCCACCGTGTTGCCCAGTTATGATTCACTCACTACCACAATCTTGTGCCCTACCGTGCCCACCACCTACACCTACCAATGTATCCCCTCCTCAACCAAGCTATCCACCGCCTCCATGTCCTCCCCCTTGCTATCCACCGCCTCCATGTCCTCCGCCACAACCATGTCCTCCACCGCAACAAGCACCACCATGTCCGCCAGCACCATGTGACTGTCAACAGCAAGAACCCGTAACAATGGTGTTCGCCAGCGAACCAAATTATAATCCTAATGCACCTAATGAAAATATTCAAATGAATATGGGACTGGGTGGTTCAGTCTGCTGTCGCATCCACGAAGAAACAGTGCCTGAAAATATTCCTTGCCCTGTTAACTATATGTCACCTCCTACAATAAGTGGTAAATGCCCATTTCCGTGCGGAAGTCCTCCACCGCCAAGTATTTCATGTATCCACACATGTGAGCCATGCGGTCCTCCTTGTATGCGTCAAAAAACGCCACAAATTGTTGATATGCGTCCAGGCCCGAATGAAAATACACCTTTCAGATTCAAAGTTGGCGACGGTGTTATTAACAATAACCAACTGTGTGTAAGTCCACCTACTTATACCACCAAAGACGGTACCAAATATACAGAAATATCTGATCCAAATAAGCAAGTCTTTGTTATGCGTATTGGGAAAAAATATGAAGGGAACCTCGGCGGCAGAAACAATATCGATTTACATTTGACAACCCCACCGCCACCCCCAAATGAACCAGAAGTAGTTGCTAGATATCAGCAGTACAGAATAGAAGACTATCCTCCAGGTGCCGAATATAATTTGGGAGGTGGACGAGCCGTTGGTGGACGATCCACTGTAAAGGGCTCAACCAATGCTGGAGGCAAATCTAAGAAAGGAAAAGGAAAAGGAGGAGCGGGAGAGAGTGGAGGAAAGTCTGGCAAAAAAGGAGGACGGTCTGGCGGAAAGGCAAAAAAAAACGACGGTAGTGGCGATAAAAATGGCGACGACCTAAGTGGCGATAAAAATGGCGACCCAAGTTCCGATAATAAATCGCGCGACACGAGCACAAGGGACAAAGCAAAGGCACGTTTGGAGCAGATTAAAAAGGGTGGAGGCAGAGCATCGATGCCATTTATGGATCGTCCACAGAGTACACCTTGTAGTTGTGCTCAATTCACGAGTGAACTAGTTTGTGGTCCTTCTTCGTCACCGTGTCGTCCGTCTACTTGCCCTTGCACGACACCATGTGTCCCGATTAGAAACAATTTTTTTTACTGTCGGTAATATAAAAGCCGTTAATAAACGTTTTCAAAGCAAAACACGTTTGTCCTTTGCGCCGTTTAAACGGGTTTGAGTATCAGAAAAAAAAACTTTATATTGTTTCGAAGAATGCTGCCAGTGTTATTATCAAATGGCATTTCATTGTTTTATTATTAATAATGAATTTTATCTTTTTTCTATATACACCATATTAATCCATGAAATGTTTGAACATGCCCATCATGGTTATTATAGCCAGTTTTCCATATTTTTGCTTTCAAGTCCGCAAAGGTACGTACATGCACAAGTATTTTGATTCGGTGGATATACTTATTTATACAGTATGCATAATATGTTTATGTGTTATTTATAATAACTAATAACATATTTAATATTTCTGTACAACGATCTATTAAAATTATACAATAATAAATTATACAAGGGCGTGTCTTCACTTACGCTACCATTGAATTCTAGAGAATAATAAATGCAAATATTGTATTTAGGGTTTCGTAACAATAATTAATAGGCCTGTTTGATACTTCGTGGAAAAAATCCAAAAAGGCCTACCAATTAAAGAAAATTATAATCATAAATGGAATTCAATGATTTGTAACACATAAAATTAAAAGACTTAAACGAACGTCGCGAAATACATCCACTACGTTAAATATTATCTTTTAACAACAAAAAAATTAAAAATAAAAAGTCGTTGCAGTGTATCGTAGTAATTAATTAATATAGGAAAAAATTGTTATCTTACAAAAGATACGTTAAGAAAAGGCTATTTGTTCTGTCACCACCATTGCAATTAATAAATATTCTTTCGGCTTTCCTAATTACGATGTGTATCATCAGTCGGTGACAAATACAAAATGAAAATATTCAGACTTACTTGTTTTAGTTTTAGTTTTTTTTTTTTTTAGTTACACTAGTTCCCAATTTGTGTAGATCAAGTAATCACTCATTGTTGGTTTCTTTTAATTCAATTTGATTAATGTATGTATATTTACCTAACCACGAAATGCGTATCAGTTAATTAATTAATTAATAATAATAAACGAATCACAATTAATTTCTATAACGATAACTCTTATGATAGTTATTCTTATGATGAAACCGTTTGTGATTTCGGTGTCGATCGTTACTAAAACACAATCGATTATTGTAAGTGTTGTTGCTCGCTTGACTCCAGTTTTTTGAATTGTGATATTCCTAAACATATTAATAAAGTAAATTAATTTCAAATTAATCAAATTAAAACATAAAAATTTAACGGTATGAACAAAATCACAATAGTTTTAAATTCTATGAGAAATTTATTGTTTGTTCGTACCTGAATAGGATTATACCCTGGGTTTGACTTGCCGATACCATTCGATGTTTTAACGTGTTTCACACGACCTTGTTCAGAGTCATCACTAAGCACTCGTTTTCTATCCTCTCGTTTCTCATTGCCCACTTCTTTCGACAGCTGCGATCGGTTGCCGTTCCATGAAGCAACCGGTGCTGAATAACCGCCATGCGACATCCTCAGCAACTCACCAACAGTACTCGACGTCGCTGGTGGTGAAGATGTCGACAGTTTCTTGGTGTCTATTGAGGGATGATCATCAGTTGATGATGTAACACTCCACTCACCATTAGCCGCCTTTGCACTTTTAACTTTGTTTTGCACAACGCCATTAGAAGTGCTGGCAGCATTCTCTTCCGAACTGCTATCACCTTCATTGTCATCGTCATCATCACCTTCATCTTCATAGGGCACCAATTTTTTAATTTGCTGTATACTGGAACTTACCACCGCAGATGAAGAAGAAGAGGAGGAACAAGAAGAGTCTGGCTTCGACTTGCCATTAATGCCGTTGCTACTCGACGATGTTGTAGCTGCTGCTGCTGATGAGGAATTATTACAGTTACTGTTGCTATTGGTTCTGTTTAAGACAGTTTTGGCATTATTGAAATTGTTAATTGTACAGTTCCCAGTCTTTTTCGACTGATTCTCGCTATCTTTATGATAATTATTCTTGACGGGTGGATGGGTTGTAGTTATAGTGTTAGTAACAGTGTTTGGATTTTCTTTTGAGCATTTTGTTTGTTGTTCGCTATCGCTCTCGCTGGATGAACTGCAACTTGGGCTGCTCACGTAATTGCCGTTGCGGCTGCTCGTGATTGTTCCGTTCTGATCTTCCAACTTGGCTAATTTCGTCGTGGGAGGTAATTCGGGTCCGTATACTTTGCCGTTCGAATTTGTGGTGCAACTTTTGTTACTAGAGGCATTGTCGTTATTTAATACTGTCGCCGATGACTTTGTCATACTAGTTGTTGTCGTGGTAGTCTTTTTATTGCCATTTAGTACAGGCGCACGTTCCAGTTCGTAAAGCATTATGTAGGCGTTGGTTGTGAACACAGCTTGGTGTGAAATCGGACGAACCTAAGCAACAAATGTATGGTCAAAACCTCAAGTTTCCCCTCACAGATGGAGCAGTAGGAAGGACATAACCACAAATACAAACTACTAGGCAAGCGCAATCATTAAAAATGATGTCACAATCAACTACTGAGATAATTAAATATGTACTGACCATGCTATCATCAAATTGATAGAAGTTTCCGCATGGAGCCTGAGCTACAGCCGTATAGTGACCGCAACCCACTGTTGGGCCCATGTGAGTGACCATTGCAACTAATCTATAAACTAAAGGCGAACTCGGCCTATGCCTTGAGTACTTGCTGAGCTCCAATCGCTGTTTAAATTGAATATTTTTCGTAATCTTGTTATTCGTGACCGAAAAACGCTTTAATTGTATACATAGTACAATGGGTGCCCTCTCCAATGAAAATTGTTTAGTTGCGCGGACCTGAATAAAGTTAAGTGAAAACAATGAACAATTACGAAACGTTCAAACATTGTTTTTGTATTGTTGTTATTACCTTTTTCTGACACGACTCACAATGATAGGATTCATCATCCAATTGTTCTCGCGAGAAATAAGCGTCAAGCGCTTCTTCTAACGTCTGTGCCTTTCTAATATCCAATAGCAAATCTTGGAAATGCTGAAACGTCGTACTGACATGCCCGCACACCAAACATCGAACAGCCGATCTGAGATAACCGCCCAATATTTGATTGAGTGGTGTCGTTTCCTTGGTTCTCGAATCAAACTGAGAATGATTCTTAAATCGATTTAAATAGGACTTTTCCATTGCTTCCACTAAATACCTGAGGAACTCGTGGGCGTCCTCTTGTCGACCCGGAATCAAATTACGACACACCACTCTCAGTTTGTTATAGATTAGGAAAGGACGGATTGAATTTATGTTTCGTTGTTGCGAGTCTAACAACGTTTTACGCATCGCACAAATTACACAATGAGTACCTGTGTTGGTCATAAAAATTAAGAAAATTTATTAAAGCGAACAAGATGATTAAAGGAAGGAAGAAAGAGACAAACCTGAGTCTTCACATTCAGATACGCGTTGTTTATCAGAAACAATCCAATTCACTAAGGCAGGCACATGGAAAAGTGCTTGAAGTGTTGAATTCAAGTAGCAGGTGTTGCCCATATTTACCATGCCGGCGCCAACTGACCAATCTGACTTCGTCCAACCTAATTGTACGGCATCATGTGGGAATAATTCATGTTTCACTACTGGTAATGATTCTTCATTTACCATATTGTCTTGTTTACTGTAAAAGATTACGTCTGAGTATAGCAGCAAAAAGGTGTTGTCTGGTGGTTTTTACCTCTTATTTAATTTATTATTAATGTCAGTGGTAGATGATGCTTTCAGAACAATATATTTGGACTTGAGTCTGTCAAGTACATTGCTCTGGTAGCTGCCGGCTGGTTCGAATTCAATATTTGCAAGCAAGGCCTTTTTTGTTGAACCTGCCAATTGACCATCCAGTGTATTATCAGCATTATTCGTCTTCGTCAACGCATTACGAAGTGCTGCATTCACCGGATCCAAAGTAGAAGCAGGCATTTTGTTTGTTCTTAATACCTAAACATTGAAAAAAAAAACATTTCACAATCATTCGGGATCAACGTAGGCTCAAGCAACTTTGATCACGTTTCTTGTTCGATCACTCAAATAAACCTGAATTAATCTCTCCTCACATGAATAGATTGTGTATAATCATAATTGTCATTCATGTGTTGATCACAATCCATGTGTTTTTATTTATCAAACACATAAAAACTATAAGCACACGTGCGGAGTAAAATCCCCGCGCGTTGTCTGTCCCATGAGGACCACCTACCGTATTGTATGAATGAAAATACGCGTTATCTCTCGCCGCAATCGGAATCCACTAACATATTCATGCGCTAACGATTCGGCAATTAGTTTGTCCACTGTTAATGATATTTGCAGTTGTACACGAGGATAAATATTCAGAGAAAATTACAAAAACTAGCAACAAACACTGACACAAGGTTCTTGCAATACAGAGGCACACCGACGGACTGAGACCGTACCGTACAACATTGCCACATTGGTATCTATCCATTTTCACGTTTAACCAGTTATGCATTAAGTTGCAGTTTTTAATTCATTAACTAATGAAGTACATTAAATAATGAACTAATTTAGTGTTTACTTAAGCATTTAAACAAATATATTTATTTTTTAAATAGTTTTTGCTCGTTTTTGTCGGCGAATTCGGCAGAGTTGTACCAAAACTGACAACAATGTAAGAAGTGTTGCGCATGTCCTCTACCGTCAGCGACCGCCACGATGTTTATTGACGTATACCGGAACTACCGGAACTGAACATTTTCAAATATCTATTATTCCATTATTAAATAGCGAAATGATCCAAAATGCAAGCGTTTGATTAGAAATTCAATAAAGAATAAAAACTTTTTATTTTGTAATTGTTTTACGTTAAAATGCATGGGGAAATTTTTATTTCTTATTTCTTGGGCATGCGCAAACGCAACTATAAAACTAAAAAAAGTTGAATAATTGAAGAGGTCGCTGCTGTCGTGCAATCGCCCAAATAGTTAATAAAAATAACAAGAAAAGTTATAAATTAATAATATTTATCTATAAAATCGTTAATTTATCAATAAATCATTGAATTTTATGTATGGGAATGTTTCAAAAAAGTCGTAACCAAGTATTAGATGTAGATACAACAAGATTCAACAAATAATTTTTAGTGCATTTACATAACCTCAATCATAAACAAAACATCTTGCAAGAAATAGAAACAAATTTGAAAACATGATAATGGAATCAAAAACAACAAGTAAAACAAGCTGTCTCAAAGCATTACTGCTACGTGCATGGAGAGAACGATGGTCGGATGTTCAATGGGGCATCAACATAAAAACAGTTCTGCCGCGAGGAGTAAGTGGCGATGTTTACAATTTGGCCGACTGCATCCTGCAACAAGCTGTAGTAGGTTCCGGTGCCAATCAGTTAGTCCTAAGCTATTTGAAACATTCACTAAGTGCCCAATTGGTATCACATGCAGCAGTTCTTGCAAGAGTTGCCAAGTTCTCCCAGTTTCATAAAACGCACTGTGTAAGCAGCCTTTTGGACTTCCTCGAAGGAATCCTACCAGGTATTACGTGTTGCGGTAAATCGGAAGAAACGAAATTGGCCGGAGCCGTCTTGGGCACCACAATATGGCTATTGCAAGTCATACAAAACGTTCCAGAATTGAATAAGAAGTCAATTGGGATCTTGAGGAGGTTACTTTCGGATAACTTTTATATGGCAATGATGTGCCTTGCAAGAAGCAGCGAGACGGAAGTATTTGAGGACATGTGCAAGTTGACGAAGGAAATGAACGGGGACGGATTGGGTGATATTTTTGCTGTTTTAACCAGAATTGATCCGAAGATAATATCGCCATTGCCTAGCATGGATCCGGGACCCAGTTCTTTGATTCAGGCATGGCTATCTGTGCAGATGCTTGCAAATCCGGGAACTCCAGTTGAAATTATCGCCCAGAGATTGAGACTTTTTCAGATTTTGTTGAGAATTAATGATTCTCGTATGAGCAGCGAACTGATGCGTGGGAGTTTCCTCTGCTTGAACGATGTTAGCAACACACAGCATGAAAGCCAATGGGGGGCTTTTACTTTTATCAAAGTACCCAACGTACTTGTAAGTATAAGAAATCTTTGGGTTGTCTTGTTTCCCCCCCAAAATACAGTTAATAATTGTTCACAGTCGCATATGAATCTTCATGAAAGCATTGTCTCCGGTCTAGAGCTCCTCCTCCAACATTCACCACTTTTAGACCATATGGATACGCAGTCTTCATGCTCAAGTTTCGATTGTCTTTTGACAGAATTAGTTAAAATTCAATTATTGACTGAACAACAATCCCAAATGTTGTTGAATAGAAGGCAACCAATTGCTTGTCCGAAATTGGACGCTGTAACTGGGATTCCTAAAGTGATCATCTGTGCGGAACCAACTTTAGCTGGCATACTAAAAACGCTATCTACTGATTATCATAAGATCCAAGATGCCCTCTTGGGAATGCTCCACCAGGTACTCGCCGGTAAGAGTTTCGAACTTATTCTCGCGGTTGCAACCGTACAGGGACAACTTAAAACCTTCGTGCAGCGTCTGATACGGTTCAATGAATGCTCGAAAGCTTCATTGGATAAGTCCAAAATCCAACTGTTTGATATAAGTTTCCTCATGTTGGTAGCAATTGTTCAGATGTATGGGGCTGATGCTGTACTAGATCCTGATGGTGAATCACTATTTGAATGTTGGGTGTCTTCCTGTATGGTCGAGTCCAAGAGACCCAAAGCACCTGGACAGCTCTTAAAACGTTGCAATCCAGCTGTAGTCGAGCAATTAATCCGGCAATTCAACAGCGGGGAAATGGATCTCTTTAATGGGAACATTTTCTGGAACGATGTCCTCTTTAATATGTCTGGTGTAATGCGTGAAGTGCTAATTGCCTGGGAGCAAGGTGTACTTGCACCGGCAGATGTCAAACGAATTCTTGATGCGATTCGCGGTAAAATGTGCAGTCTGCCCCTGGCAGCAGCCGCTTGGTTGTGTGCATACATGAGGACCGCGCACAAGGACACGATATTAAAGCCTGTCAATATGGTGCAGCAATTATTGACGCCTCCTGAAGACGGTGGGGACGAACGATGGCAATTGACAGCCGAAATTATTCGTAAAATGCAACGTGATATTCAACTGCCTATCCCACCAAAAAGTGGAAGGCACTTGATCTCAAATCAACCAGCTATGGAACAGTTGCACACGGCGTGGTCCCGTGCAATTGAACGTGGCTGGTTGGATTTTGCGTCGGCGCGAAATATTCACTGCCTTTATGATACAGCTGGTTCCCATTGGTTTGTCAACGCAATAATCCAAGAACTATTGAAACTTCGATATAAAGATCAATTGTCTCGAGGCACCGAGATAGCTTTGGCGGCTTTCCATGTCGACATTCGTAATTGTACTATTGACCTCTTGACACATTCATTGCCGCAATTCTTGTACAATTCTCTACAAAGTGAGAATCTCATGGAGCCACAACTGTCAGCATTGGCAAAACTTGTCAGTTTTTCGGTATATGCTGCACTGGATGAGCCACCTTGCGATGAACCACCAACAAAGAAACCGAAAACGGTTGATAGTGTTGTGGCGGCCTTGAAGAATTTATTGTTGAGCTTTCAATCGCATATGCAGGACGGAAATATTACGCAGCAGACCTATTTTACGTTTCATTTGCTGGAGAGTTTGGTGGAGGTAAGGCCATCGACAACGAATCGAACTGTATTGAGTGCGATATCTTCTAGTTTGGTATCGGAACTTTTGCATACACTGCCCGAAATGTTCAAAGCGAGTTTGCTCGTTAAGTTGCATGATTCTCAAACTGTTCTGGGACGTGCCAATATGGCCAAGGACTTATGTACATTAAGGAATTATCAATTAAGACATGTTAACAATGTTAATTCGGTAACAAGTTGAGTTCAAACACGAACAAACAGAATTAACTGAAATTCTTAACGTATAAAGCGAATGTATTAATTATTGGATATATTTATAACGATATATAAGTATAGAATGAATAAATTATCAACTTACCTGAATTTAATTGTTTGTAAACAGTTTGTAAAAATACTTCAAATTTATTTGATTAATTCATTCAATGTTATGTTTCTATTTGGCAAAAGCATTTTCTTTTAATTTCCACATTTTGATGCTTTTTATTGTATTTACATGATTTATATATTAATTTCGGACTAATTTTGGTTCATTTACAATATATTACATTCATTAATAATGTTTCCAAAAAAAGTTAGTTTCTGGAATTCTTCCTGTCTAATCGGACCGGAAGAATATCACCAGGATGAGAATTATGAGGAATCTGAATCTCGAAGCATATTTTATCAAGAATACAAATTAAGTGACAGATACGTTTTAGCACTTTTAGAGTATTTCAATAGTAAGGAAGGTTTTTGTAAATGAGAATTGAAAAAACAAATTCGGCTTGTTTCAGCCTTGGATGATGAAGAATACGTCGCCGGTATCAACCAAACGATCAGAGAAAAACAACATTTAATATTGGAAAACCAAGTTTTCGAGTATTTTCTCACCACCAACGAACCACAATTGCTAGCGGGGCTTCCTTTAGCGATGAATGCTATTATGGACTTGGAGGCAAAATACCCATATTTACCATTTGGGTTCGATCTCACAGATGAAACGAATGCTGGGGCTATAATATTTTCGGATTTAGGTCCCAGGCAAGCCAACCTGGATAATCAATCCATCAGTTATTTTCTAATATGTATAAAATTTGTAGTATTAATTTGTCATCAAGATATGATCTCGTACTTCGCGAAGTGGAAGAAATGGAAGAAAAGCTAAAATCGTTTGAAAAACAATCGAACCGTGCAAAGATTATTATGAATGCTATCAATGAAGAATCAAGTATTCGAATTGAAGAAACGAAAGAATCTCGCGCCGTTTTTGAAGAAGCAATGTTGAATGCAATTGATCCCATAACGAATCGAATACCAGCCGAAAAATTCGTTTGGTTCCTGGATGAATGGCATAAAAGCGCTTGGCGAATAACTGAAAAACTTCGATTGCGTAACAGTTCGTTGAAGGTTCAATACAGAAAAGTGAAAGCAACTTTCGATCAAAAAGAAGAGATGGGAGACTTTTTATATGAAGTAGACTTTGATCAATATCGCATTCAGAATAAATATCTGAAGCAAAAAATTGAACAGGCAAACGTACATCTTGTAGAATTGAAGAATTTTGATGGGAAAGCCAATTTGGATTTGGCCAAGATGAAACGACTATTGCAAAGGATTCAAAATGGAATCAAGTCATTTAAACTAAAGATTGACCACAATGAATGCCAAATTATTAAACTCAATCGGGAATGTGAAGTAGCTCAGAAGAAACTTGAAGAAGAAATTTGTAATTACAATGTTGTTAAACACCTTGTACACACTTGTCATGCTCCGGACCCATTAGATTATCTACATGTTAAGGCACGATTATCTGATTTAATCAAAGAGGCGAAGATAATAAGCAGGAAACAAAACTTACAAGATGTAATTAATTCTAAGCCAAATAGTAATTGTGTGTGTGTGTGTGTGTGTGTGTGTTACAGTAAAAGCCCGAATGTTGGTAAATCCTACGTTTTACCAGTTAGATTTGGTAAACTCTAGAACTTACCGGTCAATCCTAGGTTTTAAGGTTTTACCGGTAAATCCTACGTTTTACCGGTGGTAGATTTGGTAAATCCGAGGGTAAATCCTAGAATTTACCAGTACCTAAATCCTACGTTTTACCAGTTAGATTTGGTAAATTCTAGAATTTACCGGTTAATTCTAGGTTTTACCAGTTAGACTTGAAAAATCCTAGATTTTATCGGTAAATCTCACGTTATACCGGTGGTAGATTTGGTAAATCCTACGTTTTACCGGTGGTAGATTTGGTAAATCCTACGTTTTACCGGTGGTAGATTTGGTAAATCCTAGAATTTACCGGTCAATTCTAGGTTTTACCAATTAGATTTGGTAAATCCTAAGTTTTACCGGTAAATCCTACATTTTACCGGTGATAGATTTGGTAAATCTTAGAATTTACCGGTCAATTCTAGGTTTTACCAGTTAGATTTGGTAAATCCTAGGTTTTACCGGTAAATCCTACATTTTACCGGTGGTAGATTTGGTAAATCCTAGAATTTACCGGTCAATTCTAGGTTTTACCAGTTAGATTTGGTAAATCCTAGAATTTACCGGTCAATTCTAGGTTTTACCAGTTAGATTTGGTACATCCTAAGTTTTACCGGTAAATCCTACATTTTACCGGTGGTAGATTTGGTAAATCTTAGAATTTACCGGTCAATTCTAGGTTTTACCAGTTAGATTTGGTAAATCCTAAGTTTTACCGGTAAATCCTAGATTTTACCGGTGGTAGATTTGGTAAATCCTAGAATTTACCGATCAATCCTAGGTTTTTCCCATTAACATAAGCTGCCTTAAGTACCTTTTGGGTAGAAAGTGTTGTTTTTAACCTGGGTTAGACTGGTTAGACCTAGCATTTACCGGTAAAACAGGATTTACGAATTTCGGGTTTTTTACAGTATGTGGAAAATATACTGAAATTCTGTTTCAGATTACTACGAAAACTACGCTGAGAGAAATGCTCAGATTAACAGGATTGAAAAAAACCAAAAAGGAATGGTTCCAGTAAGAACTTATTTCAAAAGTGACTTCGGTCATGCGCAATTTGAATGTTTTTTTTTTTATTATTTCAAGGCCACATCAACAGGATAAATTTGAAGAAATAGATTTTGATTTGGGCGCGAAAACATCAAACGTATTTCCAATGCCAACTTCTTCACAGCATTTGAGCGAATTCGACATCTTCACTGTCATTAAATGTGGTAATATAAATGAACCGAAAGTTCCTGAAAATGAGAAATAATTTGAAAACCCAAAAATAAATTGACATAGTGAAAATTAACACTCCATTCTTTTTTTTTTCAATAATATTCAAGTTCCAGAATATTATTAGTATTTAATATCATTAACATTTATATCGGTAACTACACATGTTATCTCTACGTACTATCAACCATTTTAACAACTATTTTTTAATCATTGCTTCCTGATCTTGTGCAGTCATTTGCCCTAGTTTCTTACCTATCCTCTCATGAACGTCAAGGAATTTGGCGACACAACGATCTAAACAAACGGCCTCACCTTTTGCGAGTTCGCTTTCACTGTATGCCGGAGCCACACATTTCTTATAACAAGTCTGTGTGAGTCTTGTGTAGAGATCAGCCATCATTTCAATTTCCAGTTCTTGGATGAGTTGAAGTTTGTCTGCATCTAATTGTGCGGCCATTTTGTATTGCGTTATTATTCTTGTTTATTTCTGTTTATAAAGTTTAGTTAATCGAAACGGCGGTAACTCTTCTCGTAATCACCAGTGTTGGATTGACGTATCCTCTCCCTAACTTGCATAAGTTCGTAGCGTTTCTTATCAATATTCTTTTTTGATAGGTAAAAGGCGTATATTCCTCCAATCGTGATAACAGTCCTTTTAATAGAATAAAACCAATCATAAATAAAAATTTGGTCCTCTTATTAATCTTCGAAATGTTCAATTCTAATGGAGGTTATGTTTTATGTCGTCGGCAATTTTTGAAATTTTGTAAACGTTTGATGAATGCGATAATTAGACTTAATGATAAAATAGAAAAGGGCTAAAGTTATTTACCAGCAAATTCCAATCTTTCCACTGGTGCCTAGTTTCATATTCAATTATGAATATTGGAAAATATTAAGTCCACATGCCAAACACAAAATCAGCTTTGTGCACATTGCACGATGTAGATGTCACGTACCGCAATTTACCATAAAATATAGACTACCCAAAGTACATGCGCAGACTAGTGACGCGAGAATGGAGTCTATTTCAAATTTGGCGCCTTATAGGTGCGACCAAATATGGCGATTTGGTGTAATCCACTTCCGCCCCCTGACTGCATTCCCCGCACCAAGCAAACGCCAATAAATCGTCGTTGAGAGTAAATACCATGTATGTTGGGTTGCCTGATAATAAGGGGAATTCTAGCCATTCATCTTTAAAAAAGTATTGCGAATTAGTCTGTTTCACATTGTCACTTTTTCATCACTTTTCCATCCCTGAAGTTTAACAGTTTTTCATGGTCATAATTTCATCACGTTATACCATACGTTATGTATTATTCACATACGAGCATTTGTTCTTTGTGTGTGTGCGTTGCTTCTTGTACGCCAGGCAATAAATATTTCTTATTTAGTTCTCTCTATTGATTTATATCTCTATGGGCAACAGGCAACATGCACACAGGTAACAATAATTATATAAAACGATTTATTGATTGATAATGCATTAAAAAGTAGGTAATATAGAACATACACATTTATTGCTTCAATTTTCAGAAATTAAAAATTACGGGGAGCAATTAATTAATGTTCAAGAAGCACAAATTTTCAAAAATGTTTACTACAAAAATTGCGGATAACACAAATCTTTGCAGGTATCACAACTTCACAACAAAGCAACAATTTTGAAAATAACGTGTATGTTACAGTAAAAAAATAAAATTGAATCCTGTGATATCGATATGGATGCATATAACACTTTGTTTTCTTTACATATTCCATATTCCGATTCATGAAGAATCACATATAAAACAAAACAAAAAAAAGAACAAAAAAAGAACAAAACAAAAAAAAACAAAAAAAAAACAGTAAGTTTGTTTTCTAAAACGAAAAATAATCGTATTAAATCATAAAGGAAAATGTAGTCTCATTCAAATGTCATTAAATTATCTGGTAACGGCATATCGACGTGATTTGCCGCTTGTTGAATATGATGAAACCATCGTTCGGCCAAAACTTGCGTACCAGCCCTAAATTTATAAATATTTCCTCTTTGGTGATCAATTATTTGGAACAAGTCCGGGTGTAACGAGTTGTCACCTAATAGGACACGACAACCTATTATGGATACCATCTTACTTGGATCGCTTTTAAAATCGGTTCGTTGCGAACTGAATCAAATAGAATTCATAATTATTTGATGTACATTAGCAATTAAGGAAGGTAACGAACCCTTTGAATGACTTCGGAGGATAATATGCCATACAAGAGGCCCAAATTTTCACCCAATATCTTTGCCACGAGGTTACTGTTGGCTTCCGTCCATGTTTCATGACAGTTTTGCGTCTCATGTAACCTTGCATAGTGATTTGACCATCTCCCATCATCTCATCATTCATCAGTCTGCAAAAAAATTGTTTTCGTCATGAAACTATGCTCTTGACGCGGAAAGAAAAATAATACAATATTGATTGAAAGATAAAAGAATGTACAACTGGATGATCAGCTTTCTGTACAAGTACAAACATTAAACAGAACAGGCAGTAAAACAGACAGACAGAAGGACAAAAATCCGAAGAAAAAAAAAGTTTGAGCGAATTCCATGAAATTATCCAATGCGCAGCTGCAGTAGCGCAAATCATCAAAAGTATTTCGCTTACGCATACCTTGTAAGTAATTGTGATTCTTCGGAAGTATTTCTGGATGCCTCTAACGGAAGTTCATTGGTAGGTGATGGAAGTTCAACCGATATAACATGATTCGAATCTTCGAGCTCAGAATCGTCTAAGAGATGCAAAGCTTTCGGCATATCACATAAGTCGATACTTGTCGTTTGTTGACCTTTACTAAAAATGCTACAACAATGCCACAACACAAACAATTAACATCTTTGTAGCACAAACATGAACAATACGATACGACCACATGTAGTAATGCTTTTTTTATGGTTTAATGCAGGGGTGTCCAACCTTTTCGATTCCGTGGGCCATATTACAAGAAATCAAATTACATTGGGCCGCAAAAGATTCTTAACTTTGGATAGAAAATAACGTTTACACGTTTCCGTACACATACTCGAACGCAGCCATTCGCACACAAATTGTAAGAACGCACACCGCGATCCGGCGCGCAATTCTAACGCACACCGCGATCCGGCGCGCAATTCTTACCCACTAGAGTTATCACAAAGTATAAATTTTCCACAATTGTCACAAATCATTTTACAAGATTAGTCTTCATTTTTTCCTTCCTAACTTATAGGCTAAAGATGTTGTAAATTAAATTGTAGAAAATCTCATGTTTCGAGTAACGCATGCGGCCCGCGGGCCGCCGGTTGGACAGCCCTGGTTTAATGCATGCCTAATTTACATAAATCAATGAAGATCTGACTAACTACGAGTAGAAAGTACACAATATATTCGATCAGCACAAGAAATTCTTGGGCAAAATGCAAGTGATATATGGACTTACCCCCAGGGTACGACAGTTGATGAGTACCCGAATAAAGGGGCTCCCTTATGGAAGTTACGAGGAAGACTTGTGCTACGAAATCTTCAACACGAATGATCGATGGGAGGGAAACACACAATTTCATCATATATTAGTATCAAAGTTAGATCCATCACCAAGTAGTACAGACACGTTAGACAAGAGGCAAGAGAAGAAGGTTGTGATAGAAATGAGAATGAAGATTTACAAGATTTACAATTTACAAGTTTGACAAAGATTAATAATAAAGTGCGTACTTTGTTCCTAAGCTTCGACATTTTCGATGTCCGGGAATAAATTTCGTTCCGGCAGTGACTGCGTGCAGACGTAACGAACCACTTGATGCTTTGGCAGGTGACAGATTCAATGAAGCGAGTGCTGCTGCATCGATCACCGATTCCTTCGAACTACAACTTGATGAACTTGGTGGTGGTGATGGCGGTTCCAATTTTAATGATAATCTGTACAAATATCAAATTTATTTACATTTCGTGATTTTTTTTCGACTATGGTAGTTATCTATCTGAATTGTGTATTAAGACTGAGTCGCCACAGCTCCGTAGCTCAGTTGGCTAGAGCATTGGCCTGGAATGCCGTGGTTATATACACAATTCAATTATTTAGATTTATTCAATCGATAATATTTTATACTTACTTATATTGGTCATCTTCGAAAAACTTCTGTAGCTCTTCAATATAACGAATTGAATTCAAATAGTCGCGTACAGGTGGAATAACATTTAGATGTGAATAATTAGAGAGCTGATAATTGGAAATGATCCTCAGGATATTGTTCATTTTTAAGCTGCGTTGTTGGGACTCCATCCCGCCTGAATGCGGATGTGCCATGTCGATGTAAACTAAATCAGTCAGGTACAATCCTAAATATGGAATACAGGGTAATTTTAAACTTTCAATGTGACTGCGTAAATTGGACCAATTGTTGTTGTCGGAAAATACTTCAGCTAACTTGTCGAAGGTTTGTCTATCTTTCTTGGATAAGTTGCCCCAGGTTTTCGAAAGCCTAACCGAATAAAAATCCAAGTTATTGTAACATTTTGTTTGATGTATAAAAATTATCTCATGATTACCTGTAAATAGAGGCACTTTGTAAGGCTGAGATTATTGCAAAAAGTGAATGTAAATTATTTAAGTCGTACAACTTTTTGGCGACTTTAATGAAATGCGCTAATATTTCCGATCGTGATTTTGGCGTCTGACCGGCGAGCACTTCTTGTAATGTCCAAAAACTCACCTACAACAGTCCAATAACGAATAACGGAATAAATAGATTCAATTAATTGCATACATGGTTAAAACGTCTTGTAAACGCGACAACGTGTGGTGCGACGAGATTTTTATTCCTTTTGTTCCAAGCGCAACTTGTCAACTCGTCCGGTTGGATTAAAAGGAACGATGGCAAATCGAGGAGTGTTACTTGACTCGCCAAGTCTTCTGGTGTGATGCGTAAAATATCCAAAACAACACCACTAAAATTGCGTGCTGAACTCGGAAGGCTTTGTGTTTTTGGATTAACAGGTACTGATGAAAACGAACTTCTGTAATAATTACAATTACTAAAGTAATTTTAGGCTAAGTTAATAAATATACATACCCATTATTATAATATGTAAAAGAAGGTGGTCCCGGTCCTCCTGATATGCTGTGGGACGATATCTTTCTTTCACGTTCGTTTTGTTTCTGAGTCGTATTGCTTACTTTACAATAGGCACCGTTCCTTGAGCACTCTTGATCATCATCATGGTGATTTTCTTCAAGTTTCTGGTGATAAATAAAAATTTTAGTAATAAAAAATATGAAATAGACGTTATGTTATTATTACCAAGTGCAAAAGGTGCTTATTTTTCATTAGTTTTCCTGGTAAACCCATTAAGATAAACATTTTTGGCAAGAATGTTGAGTCAAGTGTTATGTTCATTAGTCCCAAAATGAGTATATTCCTTTTGTTTTAGAAACTACAAGAGAATTTGTGAAAAATAAATAATGCGTGGTGGAAATGAAAAAAAAAACAACGAAAAATGAGCACCTTGTACGATACTAAAATGAAATTAATTGTAATAACAAAACATTGTTTGGTTATTAAAATGAGCAATTAGGTAAATAAAACTTACATTAAATTTTGTAAAATTGTCAGCTGAAATATCACGTGGAATTTCTGAGTATCGAAGCATCTTCATGTCATTACGGCTAACAATCTAAAACAAATGAAAATATCAATTTTATTTTTAGAAACTTGAGCGCATTAAGTTTTATATTTGCATCAAATTAATTAACGATTTCATAAAAATCAACAAGGAATGATTTAATCGACTCATTTTAAATTAATTAAAGTTACACATTAATTGCAAAAATGCGAAATATTATGTGTGCCTCTCTATATATCTAAAAATAAGTAACACTCGGGCCAGCAATTATTTTTATTTAATGTTTTGATGGTTGTATGAAATAAAATAACTGACTGTGAAAGGTCGTCTGCGATAATATTGAAAAAAAATACGTAATTATGATGTTCATAATTAATCATTTTCGATTTCTAAGTGACGCAAATGCTAGGCACACTTTGGTAACTTATTGTTGCAAAATATTTTAATTATTAACCATTAGTATTAGAAGCAAAAATAAAGGCAAGTTTGTAAATATTTAATTGAAAATGGAAAATCATTCGCAAATTGTACAAATATCCTTTTTCTACACCAATTTAGTTATATGGTCATTATTAGCATTTTTTGAGTGATTAATGGTACCTATAACTCACTACCGTGGGTTATGGATTTTCATAACTCACTACCGTGAGTTATGGATTTTCAGAAATCACTTCAATTAAATAACATTGATCGCATATTAAAGTTCAACAAGATTTAACGAATTTGAAGTGACCGATCCAACTTATCTATATACTCTAAAATCTCGAAAGAACCCGAAGAATTTCGACCATAGCTCGATGTCTATCGCCCGCCATATTGTTTCACTTGTCAGTTAGTGCTCATTCGTTGCTTCATCGAGAAATCACAATTTGTACTTTGTGGTAAAAATAGTGCAAGGTGTAGAAAAAGCATAGTATTACATTCGCGATGATGGCCATTGCTCACTCAGATGAATTGCGCCACTCGCCTGTGGCTCGTGGGCTCAAACATCAACAATTGGAAATGTTTATACTTATAAAAAAATGTAATTAATAATTCGGCATTATAAAACTCATTTTATTTTAAAATTATTAAGAAAACAAACTTTAATTAAATAAAACCTTTATAGACAAATATATTTAAACAAAATAAACTAGGAAATAAAAATTACATAGTGTCTTTACCTACAATAAGCTAAGCCCCATCATACACTATTAATTTTTTCAATTTTTAACACTTTCTAATGGTTTGCAACAGTAACCGAAAAATTTGATTATTTGTTTGGCAGGCAGCCAAACTGACACTTAAATTTGTGCTCACAGTTGTTAGTTTGTCTGCCTACCATAAAAATGCATTTTTTTCAATTTTCCTTAATTTTTCAAGCAACAGGACTTTTTACTATTACAAACTACTTTTCACTATTACAAACTACTTTTTACTATTACAAACTATCAGAATGTGTTAAAAATTGTACGAATTGAATTAAAAGTGAGACCTTTTGTTTTTTAAAATTTGCAACAGAAGTCCAATTATCACGACCTAAAGTCTTTACCCTGAATAAATCTTACAAAAAAACAGCTCTGTATAGGTAATTTAATCATAGATCTAATTTAATTAATAATCAGAATCAGTCACTTACTTGGCAGGCAGCCAAACTGACACTTAAATTTATGCTCACAGTTGTTAGTTTGTCTGCCTACCATAAAAATGCATTTTTTTTTTCAATTTTCCTTATTTTTTCAAGCAACACGACTTTTTTACTATTACAAAACTATCAGAATGTGTTAAAAATTGTACGAATTAAAAGTGTGATCTTTTGTGTTTTAAAATTTGCAACAGAAGTCCGTCCAATTAACACGACCTAAAGTCTTTACCCTATGTAAATCCTTATGAGAGATCTTTAAAAAAATCGCACTGTATAGGTAATTTAATTAATAATCACAATCAGTCACTTACTCGCCGTATTTTCATGCACCAGATACAAGCATAGACATAGATGATCATGATGATGCGATGCAATATATTTTCTTTCTGTTTCCTTTAATTGCGTCTGTAAACTCTCTTTTACCAATTACAAACAACTATTTGCACGCACGGAGGCAAAAAAGAGCAATGAATATCTGATTAGTTGTAAACAGTCACTGATCCAATTCGTAAATCACTTTCCCTTACGAACATATTATGCGCAGGTGCACTTATGAATATGAACTAAAACCGAGACTAAAAACTAAACTTGAAATAACATTGCACGATTCACGATGTGCAAATGCAAGAGTCAATTGTATTGTTGGATGTAATAAGTTGCAATTAAATTTATTATATTTATGTTTGGCCACACTATAGAGCTTGGTAAATTAATAAATAAATAAATAAATAGGCGCAGCTTTGCGTGAACCGCAAACCGACCGGCACTACGTTTGAGTAGATATTGTTAATTTATACTTTTAGACACCGAAGCGACCGAAGGTATAGATTGTAACAATGATTAGTGGAAAATTGATTGTTGAAACAACTAAACTCGACGGAAGGTAAACGTAGACTGAAACTGAACTGAGTTGAGTTATAGTTGGTTTGTTTATTCGTTAGTGTGTAACTATAATAGACATGTGATAGTTAAATATATGTAGTTAATAGCTGCTTTCGATATATCCACTCTAAACTGCACGGAGTCGTTTTCAACTATTCGGAGTAGTGCAGAGTGGTATAACTCGACGGAAGGTAAACATATACTGAAACTGAACTGAGTAATAGTTGGTTTGTTTATTCGTTAGTATATAACTATAATAGACATGTGATAGTTAAATATCTAGTTAATAGCTGCTTGCGATATATCCACTCTAAACTACTCGGAGTCGTTTTTAACTATTCGGAGTAGTGCAGAGTGGTATTTCGAAAGCGTTTAGTTATTTGTGCGCAAAATGTGTAATATTGCTTAACTTAAACTGCGACTTGCAAAGACATTTAATCTAATTATAGTAATAGTCCATTACAATAAAATGAATGGACAGTAATAGCAGCTGCCAGCTGTTGGATATATATGTACAGTAGGAACATATGTGTTTTGCGGTTTTACCGGTATGTAAATTTGAATAGCTACGAGTTATTACACTAATTACTAATTCTAAATAAAAAAAAGATAATGTAGGTATATATACAGAGTTTAACCTATGTATTTCTACATACAGACACTAGCGAACCCTACGGTGAATACTAGTATTAAATTTTGACATGATAACCTGACATCAGAACTAACAGAAATGTCACTTCGCGTTTTTCGGCAGGTCCCGTTGGCTGACCTTCGGCGTGTTAGCCATGTTGTGTGTAAAGTCCCTAAATATACCGTGCGATTATTTTATCGTGGAACATAGCATGTACTATGTGCCTATGTACGACGGCAAAATAAACGAATCAATGTCATGGCAATGTGGGTTTGTATTGCTAGCGACACACCGACGGACTGGGAGTGGGGATGTGGGCAGTAGCGATGCACGAACAAAGTAATTTGTATATACATGCCGTTACAGCCAGTTGTCAATTTTATTCCTAGTCATAATTTGAATTGAATGTTCACAAATTCTTCATCAATCATGTACGCCACGGAAGAAAAGGTAGAAATAATAAAAATGTACGCACGAAATAATAGTCTGCGGACTGTTCGCGTTTTATTTTCCATAAAAAAGCACAATACATTGTCATCCCCACTCTATGCCCATCTGTCGGTGTCCTTTAGCAATACAAGTTCACACTACCATGAGATTGACTCGTTTATTTTACAGTGGTACATAGGCACATAGTACATGCTATGTTCCACGATAAAATAATCGCTCTGTATAAAGTACTGCAATTAAGCCAAAGGTCACCATAAGAAGCCTAAAAATGTTTTTGCTTGAAACAGAGAGACTTGCAAAAATGCATTGTCCTCTTTCAAACGACTAGATAGTATCTACTTATTCGTTCAGTTAATGTTTTCTCAATGTTTTGATTTACAGGTCGTTGTTCCTTGCGGTTAAATACATTATTATTTTCACCTTTTAGCATTGGAATTAAAGTACTAAGTCTTTTAATTCCAAATCGTCGCACACTGGTTATTTGCATTTACATGATCTTTTTATTATATATTTTCGTTAGTAGTCACGTTTGCGGCAGTAAAAATTAGTAAACCTAAACACAATTCAATTTATAGATAGACAAGACAGCGATAGCGGTCATTTGATGCGTTCAATGGGTTCAATTGACAATTCATCGACTTTAAGATTAAGCGCATCATATCATACAGAATGCATTATTCAATTCTGATCGAAGCACTAACAATAACTTAGTTGTATTGTTTGTTGCGAGACATACGAGTAGAATGCAGACGCACCACACCAGAGGATGAGACATTTATATATGCATAAACAGAGGTTCAATTGACGCACATTAACGACATCTCAACATCAACAAACGTTTATTGTGAGTTGTGGTTGTGGCCAATGTAAATGTAAGTACAACCGATATGTGTGCAATTTCAAGTGCTGAATGAACTTTATTAGTTGAAGCCCAGTGAAGTGATTGACCACAAAACACAAATGTCATAATAAGTAAATAACTGTGTGTATTGCAATTTAACAACGAATTGCGACAAACGGTCGAACGTAAATCACACGGAAGGTTACACGTCAAACAAGCTCAAAACGTATGTAACCCAAACAACAATTGCCATAGTAAAAGCATAGAACATAGAACGAGAAAGAAGGAGATAGACTGAAATGTTGCATTATGGATATAACCGCGAATAGTTTCATATGATAGTTTATACTAAAATGAATACAGGGCTTCGCAAAAGTCCCGGGACGGAGCTATAAATTTTGAAAGAGTGAAGAAAAAAAATTGAAAAGTTGGAGATTACTAAAGTCATAAAAACTACATTATGTTGTTGTATGTTGTTCTATATCTATAGCCTAGCAGTGCTGCTCTTATGAATGAACTCGATTATTTCCACATCTATCAACAAAACCTGCATGAGTGAGTTGCGTTGCGTACAACAAAAATATAGGCCTCAAAAAGGTAAAACGTACTTATAATGAAATCATTTCCAAGTATAATAAAACAAGTCTTACTATAAACATATTAAAAAAAATTTTTTTTTGATGTAATTATCGCTGAGAGATAATTGGCTCGTTTCTACATAAAAGTTTTTTAATTATCACAAAATAATTGACTAACTTTCCTCGTATTTGAATTATTTTCTACTAAATTTAATAAACTTATAACTTAGGTATAACGGTTGGAAACTTGTACAATTTGCGCATAAAATGATGGCAAATACATTTAATTTGAAAAATATGATGTATAGATAGAACTTCACTTAAGGTAAGTCCGTTTAATATTACAATTATCCTATGCATAATTTTCAAATTAAACTATTCCAACGAAATTATATAATATTTTTGACCACGGATTTTCTGGGCAAATAATCAGTTTTTGAATTATCTTTATATCGTCTGATCTTTTAACGATCTTCTATAGAAATTTACATGGTAAAAATTTTAGGTCGTGTTAATGGGTCTCTTGCTGTAAATGTTAATAAAAAGTACTATTCCCTCAAAAAAAAAATTAAGAAAAGCGGAGAAATTTAAATCTATAAAAAGCTGATAACTATGCAACCCATTAAACCATTTGTTCAAATGTTTAAACAACATACTGTCAATTAATAAAATTTTGAGACGTAAAATTTCGTGTTCGCATTTTTGACGCAATTGTAAGTGTGGTTGCCTACCATGATTTTTTCAAATTTCTTTAATTTATTTTTTGAAAAAATAGGACTACTCTTATTATTAAAAACGATCAGAATTTGTTAAAAATGGTACAGATTAAGAGTGTGATTTTTTGCGTCGCAAAATTTTCAGTAAGAGACCATTAACTCGACCTAAAGTTTTTACTATGTAAATCCCTATGGAAGATCGTTAAAAGATCACACGGTATAAGTTTGTGTTACTCAGTACTTGCTAGATGGGAAAACTAACAACTGCACGACCTATTTTTCCACATTTAACTCGCGCAACCTACCAGTACCTACATGTAAATCAGCAAGTGCAGTAAGTACTAAATAAATACGTAAATATGTTACAAATAAAGTGATGAAACATGAAAGTTTAAATATAACCTTGAAACTAATTTAAATTTAAATTACGATCTTGGCTTTTTATCAGTTGTTGAAACATACTGTAAATAAATGTGATAATTGATAATATATTTCAAGAAAATTCAAAGTATGGTAACGATAAACGAAATAGTAGATATTAAACAAAAAATAGTATACAGGGTGTCCCATGAAAGCGGTACTGACATCAATTTTGTTTTTTTAGTCTTTTTTAAAATACCCCTTGCAAGTGACATTTTTGGCATAAAAGTTAAAATGGCAGGCCAACGGTTAGATTATTTTATGGGACACCCTGTATACTTGGAAATGATTTGGGATATGCAGCTCGAAAAATTAAGGGAACTTTTTATTTTTATTTTTCGTCTGTCTCTAACCGTTTGGACGTAATCAAACTATTTCATGACAATGAGACACCCTGTATATAAAATAATTAAATAAATTAGAAAGAAAATAACAAGCGTAAAGAAACTAGATTGTCTATAGAATTAATGAAACAGAAAAAAAAACTGGAAGTGAAGTAAATTATCAGAAATCAAATAAAAAGTTTAAAGAGAAACGTGTGCAAAACTCGTTCATTTCATGTTAAGATAATTTGCACATTTCGCTAAATAATTATTAACAAATGCATTAATTATACATAAAAAAACAGTACTTTTCACTTAGCAACTAATAAACATACCTACTCGTTTTAACATTGTCGTCAAGAATGATAGATAGATAAAACGGTAATAAAACCAGTTTGTCAGAAGCGGATTTAGGCATGGTCTTTATGGGCTGCAGCCCAGGGCCCCGTGCATCAAAGGGGCCCTTCACTTGCGCCCACCGTGACCTTATACAGTCGTAAGGCGCGATACAGCAAATAAGGCCCATCCGCTGTCGTGTTCTTGAAACTCTTCACTTTTTCATTTAATTGTTCTGTTTGACTGTTCACCGTCGGCATGTCCACTCATAATTTGGACTTTGGTGCAGATATACCGCAAAAAGTGCAAAATTGAGTTTAACGCCGGTCTTCAGCTCCTACAGAATGAGAGACACTTGATTGTCACATTTCATCATCCAAATATCCGCAGACTGTGGTTATTTGGGTAGGCCCCCAAATAGTGTTAGCCCAGGGCTCCTAAAGCTAGCGGTCCGCTCCTGAGTTTTGTAAAACTAAGTCGATTGTAAAATATAATCGCGAGTCGCGACATGATGTTTTCCCATAATCTAAAAATTATCACTGGGATAAGGATTGTCATTCCGCAATCGATCTACTTTTTAATGATCTTCTGATGACTTAAATCAATAACATAAGTTGTTATTTCATTTAACTAGGCTATAACAATTTAATTTTATTATTATGAGTCATTTTACATTTTAGCTGTATTATTATTTTTACTATTTTATTGCGTATTAGTGCAAATGGAAACTTATATTCGTGCGAGTATCCGAACGAACTTGAACGTATCTATACATATACATATTGAGGTTAATACATTTGACCTTGTTTGCTGCGATAAATTGTTAAAAACTCATCAACAATCTAGTTAAAATAGATTATTAAAAAATTGATTTGAAAAATTCATCATTAGACAGGTGATACCTAAAGGCGGGTTTCCACCAAGTTATTGTGAAAATGGCAACTAAAGTACAAAATAGCAATTCACGTTTTAAACATGCATTTCCAAGATTTTTAGTTGCTGACTGACGAACATTTTAACAAGAAACCAAACTTCGGTGCAATTAACTTTCGGCAACAACTAAAAATCGCTGAGATGTTTAAAAAAATTGTACTTTAGTTGTCATTTTCTCGACATTTGCGTTGAAATTTAATTTCAATTGCAACATCTAATCATTTTTGACCATTCAGGATTTCTGTGTATTGATTTGCAGGTAGATATAAACAATTTTAATTAAATAATAATTATTAGTCAGGAAAACAATTTAAAATCGCAAAAAACATAGAACGTAATTTAGTTGCGCGTCTTTATTATTAATGCATCAAAGTGCACAAACAAATTACACAAAAACTGCATCAAAGTGCACAAACAACTGCATCTAAGTGTACAAACAACTAACTGCTTAACAAAATAAGGAACTATTTATAAAACGAACGACTACCGGGAAATTAGTAATTCTGCTGGTCTTGACGTGCGAATTTAGTTTCCATGGTACTATGTCCTCTGGGAACAAAATATTGCAATATCAATAAAGGAAAAAAATTCCAGTTTCGAATTCCAATTCCAATAAATTCATTTCATTCACGCAAAAACAATTTACTAGTTTTAACATAAATATCAGGCAAAACAAAGGTACTAACTGCAGCTGTACTATCAAGTTTCATAACAATTGCAAAAAAAAGTAAAAAACAAGTACGAATAGTAATGAGTAAGTGTAATCGTAAAGGCGAATGGAAAATACCAAACAATTGTCACATCAGGCGATTTGAAGTCATCGGTTTTATACTCACGTTTATATTAGTATAAAGGTTGGTGTCCATATGACGATATTCCTGGAGATCTGTGATTAATAGAAATTTTGCGATAAACCCAACGCTAAATAAAAAATAGTTCTCAATCTAGAGATGTTTGGTCCATACTTGTTCCGCCCCCTAAAGTTTTCTGCCAAGCACAGCTCTCTCAAAATATCGCAAACTCGCTACATGGAAACGCACCTTAAGGAGCAATCAGCATTTTGAAATACAATAGACCTTTGCTTGGTGCGTTTGTTTATTTTTGTACTTGTTCTGTTCGTGTTCATAGTTTTCTGCTCATCACAGATCTCGCTTTCTCTCTCACAATTCGCAAAATCGCTACATGGAAACACACCTTTAGGACCACTCAACATTGTTGAAAAACAAGTTTTGAATTGCTTGGTGCGTTTGTTAATTTTTGTACTTGTTCTGTTTATGTTCATAGTTTTATATAATAATCACAGCTCTCTCTCTCTCTCTCTGTCTCACAATATCGCAAAATCGCTACATGGATTTTGGAGCACTGTTGAAAAACAATAGACCTATACTTGGTGAGTTTATTTTTCTGCTTATTCTGCTCGTGTTCATAGTTTTCTGTTCATCACAGATCTCGCTCTCTCACACAATATTGCAAAATCGCTTCATGGAAACACACCTTAAGGACCACTCAACATTGTTGAAAAACAATAGAGTTTTGGATTGCATAGTGCGATTGTTAGTTTTTGTACTTGTTCTGTTCGTGTTCATAGTTTTCTACTAATCACAGCTCTCTCTCTCTCACACAATATCGCAAAATCGCTACATGGAAACGCATCTTAAGGAGCACTGTTTTAAAAAACAATAGACCTATACTTGGTGCGTTTGTTTATTTTTGTACTTGTGCTGCTCGTGTTCATACATTTTTCAATGAAAAGTTACATGATCACAAGCTGAAAACTTGCTTGGCTTTTCTTATAGTTTCATGTTGACAAGACACAATTGAAACTCAATTCTAAACTACTAAAAATTGTTTTCCTGTGGAAGACTAAATTATTTTAATAAAGCTCGTCACATGTTCAATCATCGACATCATCAGGCATCGTGGAAAGACGTGTTGATTATATTTTAAGTCATAAATTATTCGAAAAAAAAGGGAAAAACTGTTGATTATACTCATCATCGTCGTCGACATCGGAAGATATTCGTATTTCTATGTGCACATCGCAAATGAATATGAATACGGTGAAAGTTAATTTCGTTTTGAAGCGCAAATAAGCAAGAAGAAAGGCTTGTATAAAAAAAGTCAGTCAGTGGAGCCAAAAAGAATGTCGTTTAGCTTTCCAACCTCATTACATATTTGTATTAAAAAGTGAAATATTGGTTGGCAAACTTTGGTATAAAATAGAAATTTATAGATTTTAAAATCATAATTCCATGGAAATTGAAAAATCATTATATCGTTCAAAAAATATTGAATTTATTGAAGCGCAATGTTTCTAATTCTTATAACTAAACTAAAAGGATCACATCACTCGTGAGACGCGAATATCAAAAAACAAAATCATAAACAAAGATGAATCAATTTTAAAGGGAAATATATTAATTGTAGTTTTAGCATTTTATTGTTTAATATAATTTTAATCCTTATTTTCAAAAACAAAATTATTTGCGTTTCTGAGAAACATTGTTTATATTATTAAAAGTCTTAATCTGGTAATTTGCCAAACGTTCTTGTGGTTCATGTCATATTTAGACAACATAATTTTCATTTAAAACGATAACAATTTCCTCATCAAATAAATGTTTACTATACCTGCGAAGTCAAAAGTTCGCAGGAATTTTGATGATTTTTTAAAGAACATGCGAAAAAATTTATTATAATAAATTAAGGAAATTTTGTAATCTTTATTTTTATTTACAGGAAGCTTTTATATAATCTTCAAATATTTAAAATTCCTCCTAAAGGTACTTAACCACATAGCCCCAAAAATGCTAAAAGCACTGAAAAAAAAAACAACTTAACCTTGACTTCTCTCGGTCAGTGCCGGATTATCCAAGGATTTTTGTTAACGAGAAGTCCGCCATTAGTCTTCCTTAAGGCTCGTTCTAAAATTTCTTAGCGTCAACTTAAACCTTAATCCGACACTGTCATCGTTTTCTGCGCTGAAATATATTCACTCAATTTCGTTTTTCGTTGTTATTATTTTAGCGTTCATACATACAATGACGCAATGTAATGACTAATCGTTCTTGTTTTAGTTATTCAGTTGTTACAAGTTTCCTACATTACAAAATGTAGGAATAACAAAATGACTTGAAACAAATAATATAAGAAAAGAAGAATGTTTTAATAAACATGCTGCGTGTACAGAGTTATAGCTGATAGGTGTGATTGAGATAAAACTTTTTTTATGTATGTTATGCGTGTTTACGTTACAGAATAAATATTTTGATAACAAAAAATTCCGAGATTAAACAATTTTAAACTACCACAATTTAGGTCGTCATAATGAAATGTCAATAATATGTCACATCATGTCACTCGTATAACGAAGATAAATTTATCACAAATTATCTTAGCAACAATTTTCTAAAAGTATTAACAGCAGTAGGAACAACAAAAAGTTAATTGCCCCTGCTTTTAAGTTAAAACATTTGAGGGGCGATTATACAGTAGTCGTTTATCTAGTCTAGTCCCTAAGGTTGAACACGATGTGGGATGCTGCACTGCTGCACATCGCGGACGTGTGAAATTGTTGGTTTTCTAAGCGCGTTATTTACATTACTATTCTAACGGCCACATTTTTGCATTGGACAATTAATTAAATGTTTATAAAATGATTTTGGCACAACACTGCCAACCCTGATATGACATATAATCAAAACAGAACTGAAATGTTCATTTCAACATTGTTTGGCTGGTTTGTAAGTTTGCAATCATAATTTTGACTTTTCGGGATTACTTTTCACTTTTTCTTCACAGAATTTCAGTCGGCTATGAGCAATAAGATACAAAAAAAAAACATCTGATTTGAGATCCGACCATATATCTTCATCTAACTCCTCTCCACACTTTTGGACTATTATGCGTATCAGCGTATTCAGTTTTGTCTTTGTCATCCTGTCATTAATCTTTTAAGTAAATCTCAGTTTCTCTCATCCATTTTGTGTCACTCCCAATCCCAAATGACATTGTCAGCGTTCTGAATATCTCTTCGCCGTAAGAAAAAAAAGTCTAAATAATAGATATGTGTACGTAGGTAGTTGCGTCATTTTTAATTTTAACAGAAAAAAATTTCAAAATAGTATCGTACTTTACTTTCATCATTTTACTTAGTATGTAAGTAGTTGAGTTAGTGATAAGATACCAAATAAATAATTCATTTATTTTACATTTCATTTAATATATAATAATACAGAGTGTTAAAGTTGTTGGTAAAAGAAAAGAAAATCAATACTGACATGGCAAGGCAACTATAAGTTTATGAATTCAATAAAGAAACTTCACATTGTGAGATTAATTCGGTAATAGTATATTATTCAATGAGCCCATAATGCAGGCTATTATACGCGAGGGCAAGTTTACATCACGAGGCGGAGCGAAGCTAAGCCGAGTGTAGTAAAGCCCGAGCGTATTAATAAATTGCCTGCATTATGGGCGAATTGAATACTATACTTTATCCGCGACGACAAAATTTAATTTTTATACTGCAGTATGGCTTTCAAACTTA
>JARJEB010030055.1:0-11772 GCA_030264535.1 Liometoxenus newtonarum
AACTGTGGGGCGCGAGATACTGGGGGGGGGGGGGGGGGGGCAAAAAATTTAAAAAATTCTTTGCAAAAAAAAAAAAAAAAAATGGCCCGTCCCCCCAAACCTTAACTAAATAAGTTAAAAAAAATTAAAAAACGCCGGATTTATTTTTTTTGATTGTATGAAGTTAGGGTGGGGGGGGAGGGGCCGATTCTTTTTCTTTTTCTTGAAAGACAATTCTCAAATTTTTCCCCCCCCCCCCCCCCCCCCCAGTATCTCGCGCCCCACAGTTTGAGAAGCGCTGAACAATACTTTAAAGTTTAAATAGTTAGCTTAACAGTGGACTCTCATACCTAAAATGCGAGTTATCACCAATTGCTGACAAACAAACATACAATTATCAAATTTACTGAAAGATCTCTGCGAATCGGAATCTTTATTAAGATTTATTAATAACATAGTTTATAGATGCATAAACATAAAGTGGAATCATTTTATCTTGTGTTCTAAGTCTGAGTCCTTGTTGTATTGCTTGGAAAAGGGTAAAAATACTATAGCTGCTAGAATGCAACCAACCAAAAGTTACGCGACGAAATTTGCCAGTTCCGTTCGTTCATCTATAGTTAGTTACACATGTCTCCTCTTGGACTTGGGTGTTTTGTGCGATTGTCGACCTCGCGGACTAAAAATAAGAACGTCGCAATAAGTCCTAACGTGACCGTCCGATTCGACGGCTTTTTACTTTGCAAGTTGCAAGTGAAAACAGTATAGAAACACGACGTCGCTGTATATTTAAAAGTAAATCACGGTGCGAACGCCGAACGAAGGCTATACGAGTATATTTCTACTGCAAATCCAACCCAACAACGATATGCTTGCTGGCCGACGGCTGCGGTTATGTTGCCGTAGTTCATTAACATCGCGACGCATTGCAAATATAAAAGCGGGACGTCGACACGCACTCAAACATATATGAATATGTATAGCGTCGAGACGCAACTGATACTTTCTGCATCAGTATTCATATACTTTGATATTTATATTTATATAGGTATACAAAAATGCATAAGACTTCGTAGAAAATTTGCAAAAGTTGTTGAAATAATCACATTAAGGCCGGGATTTTGTAATTCGGCGCGCAGTATATGACATCATTATCTATTACCGGTTATTATATGTCAGACCGTAAGGAGAAATACGCGTCAGTGAAAAGTTCTCGCCGTGTTTGGCTCCGCCTCCAATGGTTAGATATATTCATATACAAAAATGCATAAAATTGTAGAAAAGTTGCAAAAGTTGTTGAAATAATCACATTAAGGCCGGGATCTTGTAACTCGGCGAGAAGTATATGACATCATTGTCTATTACCAATTATTACATGTCAGTCTGAAGGGAGAAAACACGTCAGTGAAAAGTTCTCGCCGTGTTTGGTTCCGCCTCCAATGGTTACATATATTGAAATACAAAAATGTATAAAGCTTTGCAGAAAAGTTGTTGAAATAATCACATTAAGGTCGGGATTTTGTAACTCGGCGCGAAGTATATGACATCATTGTCTATTACCAGTTATTACATGTCAGACTGTAAGGAGAAAACACGCAGTGAAAAGTTCTCGCCGTCGCGTCCAATGGTTACATATATTCATATACCAAAATGAATGCATAAAACTTTGTAGAAAAGTTGCAAAAGTTGTTGAAATAATTACATTAAGGCCAGGATCTTGTAACTCGGCGAGAAGTATATGACATCATTGTCTATTACCAATTATTACATGTCAGTCTGAAGGGAGAAAACACGTCAGTGAAAAGTTCTCGCCGTGTTTGGTCCCGCCTCCAATGGTTACATATATTGAAATACAAAAATGCATAAAACTTTGCAGAAGAGTATAGCAAAAGTTGTTGAAATAATCACATTAAGGTAGGGATTTTGTAACTCGGCGAGAAATATATGACATCATTGTCTATTACCAATTATTACATGTCAGTCTGTAAGGAGAAAACACGTCAGTGAAAAGTTCTCGCCGTGTTTGGCTCCGCGTCCAATGGTTACATATATTCATATACAAAAATTCATAAAACTTTGTAGAAAAGTAGCAAAAGTTGTTGAAATAATCACATTAAGGTCGGGATTTTGTAACTCGTCGTGAAGTATACAGGGTGTCCCATTCTCATGAAATAGTTCGATTACGTCTAAACGGTTAGGGATAGACGGAAAATGAAAATTCTATGTTTCCTTAATTTTACGAGCTGCATCTCGCAAAATTATTTTCCAGTATACAGGGTGTCACATAAAAGTGATACTGACATCAACTTTGTTTTTTAAATAGCGGCCCCTAACTTTCTCTCCATTTTTGAATTCTGCCTAAAATTTGAAATCGTTTGATACCCCATAGTCGACCGACCCTTTGCTCTAACCGTTAGGCCGCCATCTTAACTTTTATTCCAGAAATGTCACTTGCAAGGAATATTTTAAAAATCCATTACTCAGAGACGATACAAGATAGCAAGTTGCGGTTTTCTCATGCTTTCAGAGGAGGAAACGAGCTTTATTTCTATTGGTCCAAAGTTTCATTATCTGTCCAGGTGTATTTTCTACGAATTTTCCAAGTTGAAATATTTTAATCGACCAAAACTCATTTTTTTCAAATAGCAAGGCAAACTTTTTTTTTGCTGGCTGTCTTTGGCATCTAATTACCCGTGTGGTTGTCAAATGTTACAAAATGGCGCACATGGCCATAGGACATGATGGTATCAAAAGACGCGTAATTAAATGCCTAAGACAGCCAGCTAAAAAAAAGTTTGGGTTGCTATTTGAAAAAATTTATTTATTTGAGTTTTGATCAATTGAAATATTTCAACTTGGAAAATTCGCAGAAAATACACTTGGACTGATAATGAAACTTTGGACCAATAGAAAGAAAGCTCGTTTCCTCCTCTAAAAGCATGAGAAAACCGCAACTTGCTATCTTGTACCGTCTCTGAGTAATGAATTTATAAAATATCCCTTGCAAGTGACATTTCTGGAATAAAAGTTAAGATGGCAGCCTAACGGTTAGAGCAAAGGATCGGTCGACTATAAGGTATCAAACGATTTCAAATTTTATGCAGAATTCAAAAATGGAGAGAAAGTTAGGGGGTTCTATTTAAAAAACAGAGTTGTTGTCAGGAGCGCTTTTATGGGAAACCCTGTATACTGGAAAATATTTTTATGAGTTGCAGCTCGAAGGCACATAGCATTTTCATTTTTCGTCTATCTCTAACCGTTCAGATGTAATCGAACTATTTCATGAGAATGGGACACCTTGTATACGACATCATTATCTATTACTAGTTATTACATGTCAGAGCGAGCATGTCATGAGTAACACCTCAGCGAAAAGTTCTCGCCGTTTCATATTCGCTTCTTTTTGCCTAGGTGTGGAAAAAGCTATAATTGTAATGTAACCATGAGAGCGAAAACTTTTCGCTCGTTGTGTTTCCTCCTTACGATCTGCAAGCGTAAGACAGACTATTACGGCGAGCTATAAAATCCCGGCCCAGAACAGTATAATAAAATAACTAGTCAAATCGAATTTTGGCATTTTGGCATCGGTGGATTCTGTTCTAGGCGCCAAATTTGTTGTCTTGTCGCTCTCGTGATTCACAAAAGACTTTTTCCAAAGTACATTTTGCATTTTGTAAAATATGAAGAAATATGAATATGAGACAATATTAATGCGCCGAGAAGTACAATGTGAACAATTATGAAAAATGATGTTGTTGTTGGTTGCATTGGAAAGTAACGTGAATGAATGGCATGACGATGAATAATATCGGGATCAGTTCAGTTTCGTTTGGGAGTTGATGGGAAAATCGTATATTCGATATGGATGCGGATCAGGTGCATCGGCGCCTTTCTAACTGAAAAGAAGAGTTGCTTGGTCCCGGTCGTAGGATGTTGCAGTTCTGTTCGCATATTGACACCCAGACGAGAGCGCGCGGTAAAAATCGATGCGTCGGTGGCGGCGGCAACGTCGCCTCGGTATGCACCCAGGCGAACCCGGGGAATGAAAAATTATCGTGTGCAAGAGAAAAAACTACTGTCACTACATATATCGACCGAAGCTCGACGGCGTTAGCCGTTCGTAGAGAAAATGCACAGGCAAAGAGGGGCTTGGTGGTGCGGTGGCGGCGACGCCGCCGTCGGAGAACTTGGGTTGGCGACCGACCGACCGGCACATACACAGCTTCACGTCACGAGGGAATACGCGCCGTGAAAAAGGACTGAAAGAATTCTAGGTACCTATACGCGCAACGACTGACCGTTTCTCTTCTATTTTCAACAACACTCTGTCCCGAATATAGGTACGGTACGTCCCTTTCGTTCATAAGCATAAAGTCTTTCACGTATGCAGTTCCTCTATACTATACCTATGCATCTATATATATGATCGACAAAGGTGGATAACGACACCGCCGCCGCCTACACTCCACCTCGAGCCATTCGACCTCCCCCGTCAGAAGCAACGACTCTGATGTGTGCACATGCATCCGTCATTTCGTTGGTTGCGATAGTGCGTTCCTCGTTTCTATAACGTTCGTTGTCTATCAAACAGTATTCCACCTATCCGTTATTCGCATTATAACTGCGAGTATACGAGTACACAAAAAGGATGAGGACGAGGAGGGCACGATGCATTATGGCTCGAAGCGGCGGCAGGCAACGGCCCCCGAGGACCCTCGGTGTCGATGACCGGCTAGCACGCATATAGCTCTTTGCGTCATCGGAAAAACGTCGCCCACGGCGTCTAATGCTCCTATCTATCAATCCAGTTAACAGGAACCGCTACTATATGTTATAGGTATAACAAAAACGTGCAAAAGCAAAAACAACCACCAACGCTTCGTCATAAGAACCGATCATCAAAATCTACTTAATACCGCATGGTAACAAAACAAGTGCAACGTATTACCTACTAAACAACAAAGAGAAAATCTGAAAATTCTAAAGACGAACAAAAAATTAATTCTTCTTATCATAGAGTGTACACACAAATTTGGAGAATACCTTTAGTCTGAACAACATTGAAATTTGAGTTTGCTTGCATTAAACCTATTCCTATGGATCTTATTACTTTGGTTGTTTGGCGAAGGTCGCGTTGATTTATCGTGGTCCCATCGTGCAGACCCAACCGGTAGACCGGTGTTTCGTCTGTTTGAGTGAGTAACTAAGTGTGTGCCTAGCGGTCAGTCTGTCCACGACCCACGTAAAATAATTTTCTCTACCCGCGCGTTTGTTTATGCATGATGTGGTTGTGTACCTGTATGTATATGAGGTATGTTTGCGGCTTTACGTTTACCTACCTCGACCACTTGTATGTGTGGTATCTTGTGCAGCATTCGTACCCGTACCGCTCGCTGGTTGACCATCCAAGAAACCGGACGGTACAACTCCACCAAGGCCAGCCAAATAAAGCCGCATCTATGTCTATAGATAAGTTAATATGATGCAGCGAACAGCGAGCATGGCCTGTTCTGTTCATCGTCGTCGTCGTCGGCGCGCGGCGCAATTCGATTTATGGAGTCCCGAGTCACGTTGAGATAAATACCATACCGATATCCATGTTAAAGAATAGAAGTACTACAGAAGCTGCTTCAAGTAGCCGACCAACGAAATGAATGAACAATAAAACTATGGAATAATTAAATTACGTGCAATACGTGTCGCGTTATTGAACTTTGTTTTACTTGTTTTCACTATATTTTCCAACACTCAATGAACTTATCTCGTCTCTATCTTCTCAAGTAATTTTAGCAATTTTGTACTTAACAGATAATAAATAGTGTTATTAAGAATAATTTTCTTAGAAAACATTTCTTTTTAATCGGAATATTGAGTTGTTGTAAACGTATTGAGGACTGGAAATAATTTTTTTAAATTGAAAAATAGCGGCTCACGTCTCATATCGTGGACAAATTCATTCGGAACATGGTTCCGCTCAGGAAAACTTTATCAGTGTCCAAAACCGCAAAATATTCGAATGACCAACCACATGGTTTATTTTCTCATTTTTGCCATTTTCCCATCATATCTCAATCCATCACCGCATCTTGGTCAGGGGCGGACCGCTAGCTTTAGCTGCCCTAGGCTAACACTGTTTGGGACCCTACTCAATTAACCAAAGTCTGGTTACTTGGATGATAAAATGTAGCAATCAAGTGTCTCGCACTCTGTAGGAATTGAAGCCAGCGTTAAACTCAATTTTATACTTTTCACGGTGTACCTACACCAAAGTCAAAATTACAAGTGGACGTGCCGACGGTGACGGTGACGGTGAAGAGTCGGAAAGAACAATTAAATGAAAAAGTGAAGAGTTTCAGGAACGCGACAGCGGATGGGTCTTGTTTGGTGTTTCGACCATTTCTCGGAGGCAACTACATCAAGATCCCTACGGACATCGAGCAGAAACGTACAACACGGTGGGCACAAGCGAAGGGGTCCTGCGGCCTGCAGCCCATAAAGGCCATGCCTAAATCCGCCTCTGATCTTGGTGTTTGCTTCTATAAGTATCTAATTCCAATCCCAGATCCGAAATCAATCGGAACTTAACCGCAAACAATTATTTTTCTAATGATTGTCAAAACCGCGCACCGCACTGTGCGAATTACATGGATTGCTCGCTTTTATGAAACACTAATAATTATGAATAACAAAAAAATATTAAGTAGGTAAGTAATTAATTTGATGTCACAACTAAGTAGTAAGAACTTGCAAAAGTCAAAATCAAAAACAAATATAAAGCAACAAAAATAATCCGCGTCCAATTAGAAACGTAATTAGTGATTACCGTACGGACATTTCCAAAAAGAGATATAGGATGGTTCTTTGATTGTATAGTCGTGTTTGATACATGAGATATGTAAATGTAGTAGCATTACGTGTAGACTTGTATTTAGTCGGATGACAAGAAGCATCCTATTACAAGACGTTTCAACTTGCTATTACTACCGACGCACTAACGCAACACCGTGTTTACCATGTACATACCTAAGTATATTCTAAGTACAAGTCCATCAGTTAAATACACCAAGATGTATCTATAGTGGTTCCACTCGTTATTAAACCTTTTTTTTTTAAATTTATTTTTCGTTTTTAATTCATACTTTATGTCCATCGCATCTATTGCATCCATTTCAGCTACTATAACTATATGTATACGCATGAACATGCACGTACATGTTATACTTAAGTACATGAATATTTGTATGCGTCGTTTGCATCCTTCATGCATTATATGAACCATCCATCCGTACGTAATGATTGCGTATCAATCATTAAAGTGCTCAAGTAGAGGCTAAAGATACGCAACGTCTATATTAAAATTCGTACCTAGCGCTAGACCTTGAACACCAGTCGGCACTGAACAACCAAATCTTGACCTTCAAATCGAGTGAAACCACACCCAAACTCAATGTTGTTCCATAGAAAACCAGAACACAAAATAGATCAATCATAGGACCCGGCAACCCACACAGGAACATAATAGATATAAGAGGAGGAGTTGGGGAAAGAGATGTCAATGTGCAACCCGCACACAATTGTCAAACTTCTACTTCTATTAGGCGAACTTGTGGGGCGACACCGAAGCAACATAGAATTTAAATGGTGAAAGAAAGAGGGCACCACAGTGCTTAGTTGCGTATCAATCATTAAAGTGGTCAAGTAGAGGCTTAAGATACGCAACGTCTATAATAAAATTCGTACCTGGCGCTAGACCTTGAACACCAGTTGGTGCTGAACAACCAGATCGTGACCTTCAAATCGAGTGAAACCACACCCAAACTCAATGTTGTTCCATAGAAAACCAGAACACAAAATAGATCAATCATAGGCCCTAACTACCCACACAGGAACATAATAGATATAAGAAGAGGAGTGGGGAAAGAGATGTCAATGTGCAACCCGGACAAAATTTTCAAACTTCTACTTCTATTAGGGCATTCGGCGAACTTGTGGGGCGACACCGCGAAGCAAAATAGAATTTAAATGGTGGTGAAAGAAAGAGGGCACCACAGTGCTTAGTTTGGTACGAATTTTAACACAGCGTTGCGTATCTTAATTCTGTTCCTACTAGGCATATCAATGCTCTACAAAGCAAGATCAAAACTCTTCAAAGACATCGACATCACACAACGGATGAAGTAGTGCAGCCTTAGATGCGAGGTAAATTAAAGTTGTTTTTATTTTTCGGTCATTATTTCGCCGTTTATTGCAAAATTAACATGCAGAAGTAGGAAACGCGGTGGATAATTAGACAGAGCAAACTGTATCGAGTTGCAAATAAGGAGGTTTTAATGCGACTACTACTATGACATCCAAACGTATGAATTGCTTTAGTACTTAATATACTTGAAACTTAAAGTAATGTAAAAGTAAAGCAATTGCTCGATGTGTATATTTGGAAAGCAAGTGTACTATAGGCGGGTGTGTGTGGAAGTGTAGGTATGAATATAGTTGATTGTGGACCAACTTACTGATGGTTGATCAGATCAAGAGCAAGTTATCATCTATCTTGTAGTCGCATCCTGTCCGTTCTAAAAACGAATGCGTATACGAAATAAAATCGATTGCATGTATCTGTATGCATGCATGAACAGAGACGGATTTAGGCATGGTCTTTATGGACTGCAGCCCACGGCCCCGTTCAATCAAAGTACCCCTTCGCTTGCGCCCAACGTGAACTTATACAGTCGTACGTTTCCACTCGATGTCCGTAGGGATCTTGATGTAGTTGCCTCCGAGAAGTGGTCGGTACTTATTAATCTTCATTTTAAGATGCGAAACAGCAAACAAGGCCCATCCGCTGTCGCGTTCCTGAAACTCTTCACTTTTTCATTTAATTGTTCTGTGTGACTGTTGATCATGTTGAGCATGTCCACTCTTAGTTCCTACAGAGTGCGAGACACTTGATTGCCATATTTCATTATCCAAGTAAGTATCCAGACTTTTGTTAATTGGGTAGGGCGCCAAACATTGTTAGCCCAGGGCTGCTCAAGTTAGCGGTACGCCCCTGTGCATGAAATGAAACATGCACAAGTAAATGTACCTTGCAAGGTTAAAACAACAAACTTGTGAACGAACAAACTTTAAATGCTCACTATGCCTTAAGCCTTATAAAAAATATATTGCACAGAGTGTTTCATGTATTCAACATTCTCATTGGCAGTGTCAAAAGTCATTAATATAGAAATTTGTCTCACAATTTGTGTAGTAAATCTAAAGTCTTTGGTTGATTTTTATAATTTATAAATCATGAACTTTCATAAAAAAAACTGCATAAATGCGAGCAAAATGAATTCATATTTCTTTGTTATTTATTTAGTTGTTAATAAGCAAAACCTAAAAAAAAAACTTGAAATCTCAGACGATTATGACGCAACAATTGTTGACGAAATTCGAAACATCCAATCAATTGTTTTTATTGTTGTTGAATTATTCGGGAATATCGCATACTTAAATTTTAAATAAACTACTTTATAGTCATTTTTTAATTTACTGACTGAGTTGATTAAATTACATACGAAAACCCAATCGAAAAACAACAAATTTTAATGCGAGTTGTGCTAGGTCAGTTGCAAATATTAAGTTAACATTAACCATCACTTACTTGTTTAGTTGCTATAAGTAGTAGTGCATGTACTTATTTGCAGCAAGTTTACTTCCAACCAATACACACGCACACAAACACACACACACACACACACGTTTGGTTTGGTTCGCTGTTGTTTTTTTACAAACGAACACGTATAAATCTAAAAGAGAATTAAAAAAGTGTATTACATTATAAACCATCATTCAAAAACAAATAAAACTAAATGAATATAAAAAATTAAATCCACTCATTCGACTCGACATGCATGATCATGAATATACAGTAGAATATATTGTCGTAGGTCACGATCAAATTGATATAAAAATATTGAAGTTAAATAAAAATTATAATCTTTTTTTAACTGGTTTTTGGTGTTTCATTATATGAATTAAATTTTATACCGGGCGGTAGGGCATAAGGGTGAACATAGGGCATTTACACGGTTTTTGCATATTCCTGCTCCCAATTTACGTGAAAATAAATATTGTAATCAAATCAAATAAAGACAATAATTTTCCGTGTCTTTTGATACCAATAATTACATTTTTTAATTAAAAAGTAATATTAAAAATGTTTTTGTCGTTATAAAACATGAGCGGCCACGCTTGAGTTGTCAATTTGACAAATATTCAATTATTACTAGAAGCGCGGCCGCTGATATTTTAGAACAACAAAATTATTCTGAAAAACGTGACCGCTCATTTTTGAGAACGAAAAAATTATTTTTAATATAAATTTATAATTTAAAAATGTTAGAAGAGTGTATGTAATAAAATACGTTTTTGGTATAAAAAGACGCGGAAATTTATTCTCTCCATTTGATCTGGAAAAAGATAATAAACCGTGTAAATTCCCTATGTTCACCCTATGCTCTACCACCCGGTATACAGTTTCAAATCTATATGTATATAAAGTCTGTAAGTTCAGACCTTAATTTTTGATTTTGCTTGAGGCATTCTATCTGTACTCAATACGCTTGTATTAATTAGTCAATTAATAAATAACAAAGAATACAGGATGACGACAACGTTCACATGACATTCATATCTTTTATCAATGACTGGATTATTTGTTTGTTGTTACTTGTTGGTATGGTATTTATACGACAATAATCATGTACAAATGAGTTGAATGCACATGCATTTATGTTAATGTTGTTACTTACTTGTAAAGTGTATAACGGCTTGTTAAAGTGTGTAATGCGCGACGTTTTCGATGCGTTATCTTGTTTGTTGTGTTGTTGAGCGTAGAAATTCATGATGCGACTTCGGTATCGTCGCGACAACGTTCCAAACTGACCTAGACCTACACAACTAGCATGAGCTCGGGAGCCTCACGATTATTTACGACTAACGAATGACAATTCCAAAGAATAATAAACATGAATAAACGACACACAAACAGCACACACACACACACACACACACACACACACACACACACACACACACACACACAGCACAAATAAAAGAACTAGGAAAGAGTGAACATGATTGAGTTATATAATATAAACTGGATTTTTTTCTGATTTACCATTGCTATGGATGTCTTGTCGAAATGTTGTAAACTAATAATTATATAGTTTTTCTGTAATAATAATAACTTGTTAATTGCTAAACTTAATTTCCGGCCAGCGTAGTTTGCATTTAATTAAAGGATATAACGCAAAAACCATTAGAAATTTCATTTCATACTTATTTTTATTTAAAAAAAAAAAATTATAATTTACCGAACATAAACTTAAAATCAGACATCACCATCAAAGTAAATCAGTTTTTATTTTTACTAAATCTTAATACACGACCTTGAGAGTACGAGTACATCTGCCGGTGCCGCATCCTGCAGCTCCTACTTGTTTTTCATTTTTTTTTTCATTTACGTTTTTGTTCTTCCACATCATTCTTTCCACTTCTACATGATGCGCATCGCATCTTTCGCATCATTTGTACAAGCATAGGAAAAGAAAAGCTTCAAGTAAACAGAACAGTGTTGGAGAATAAGTGACCGATGCACCATCATACACCATTAAGAAAGTTGCTAATTCATTCCGGTGGAATAGATCAGTTGGACACACACACACACACACACACACACACACACACACACACACACACACACACACACACACACACACACGCGCGCGCGCGCGCACAGAAATAGTTGCG
>JARJEB010030057.1:0-40417 GCA_030264535.1 Liometoxenus newtonarum
ACCTATAATTGACTCGTGTTAAGCTCATAATTCGCGAGTGGTGATAATGTCTGTCATATGTGCCTGCATACACACATAGTAATCGCTGTTTTATGTGGTCGTCGCGGATAAACGTATTTATGTTCATTATATTACCTACGTATGTAAATTGTGTTTATTTTTGCTTTATATGTATTTTGTACAATCGCAGAGTAGAAAATAGCCGAACACGCAGTTATTTAAACCGCGTCCAAGGACGTTCCCTAAATGTACATCGGAACAGAACGTTTAGATTTTATTCATTTCATGCATTAATGGTGTAAGTCTACATCATATTGGAAAACATCAAATAAATACAGATATTATTCATGTGTTGGTGTGGTAAGAACACATTATTTCTATTACAATACAATCAAAATCGATTATTATAATCATTAAGTCCATTCTTTCTCGTATCAATCAATACAATTTCATTTTAACGCTTAATGAGTTTTTTTACGAACCGTGTAATAAATACCAAATATGAAAGTTTTTCATTTTTTTTAACAAACACGATTTTCGACATCACAAGCACAGTGTTGGTTCACCAGTTGTCAAAAAGACTTTCGTTCGAATATATCTATTTGTCGTTTCAAGTTTTAAGACAATTAAGAACACTAGAAGTTTTACTCTTATGTAATATGTTAATATATGTTGCCTATACGTATGATAATTAGAAACTTTCTTCGTTCGTTTCGTGTCGATCTCGTACGCTTAGTTGTATGAGATTTGAGCTGTTGCTAAACCCTACTTGGAATATGTTTAGTGATTATACCAAGTGCTTCAACAACAAATGCAGACACTTATTTATAGCTGCTCCAATATACAATTACAAGAAGTATAAGTATATATATATATTACCGCTAAAGTGTGGAAATTAGTTATTCTGCAGATTACCTAGGTAATGTGCAGATTAACTAGGGTGATCCGTTAAAGTGCCGAAAATTGTTTCATTTCTCAAATCATCTAGGTAATCTACAAATTACCTAGATAATCTGCACATTACCTACTAGGCACTCGTTCGAAAATAAATTTGCAGTTTGATTCCAAGTTCGGTTGCCACCCAAACCGATTTTTGCCACCCAAACCGAACGGTAATGGGGTTAGTCCTTATTGGGGTTAACGAGAGGTTAGTGTACACATACAAAACGTACTTGGTTTTAGCGTACTTGGTTTGTATATAATACGGGATCGAATTTGTGTTTCATAAAATCGAATGTGACACTAGCCGTTTTCGTGTTCGGATCTTAATCCCAAAACTTTTGAACTTTAACGATAGGTTAGCCGTTACTGTGCACATTATCTAGGTAAAATGCGAAAAACTCTTGATTTCGCACTTTAACGGATCAAATCAGTTAATCTTCAGATTAGCTAGTTAATATGCACATTACGGTTAAAGCCTTTCGAGATTTAGCGGTAACATATACCACTCATCAGAGTAACGTAACTCTTATGGTGCCCGTCCACTATGACATTTTTGGGGAGATTTTTGTTTCGTGTCATTAAAAATTCAGCTACAACAGGAGTTTTACAGTGCAAATAGTTGTGAGACACATGTGAGAACACAAATTTTTGCGTTCTAACACGTGTCTCACAACTATTTCCACTGTAAACTCCTGTTGTAGCTGAATTTTTAATGACACGAAATAAATATCGCACATAAAATCTCATCGTGGACGCCTACCTTTAGAGTTCTTTAGAGTTCTACTTGGAGATCTGGGATATCGAAAGCAGCAAATATCTTCAATATCATCCTTTTGTTTAAGGATATGATGAAAAATCTCTTTTTAAGTTATAAGCCTTCAGAAAGGCTTAACTGTTTGGTTGTAAGTACTAACAGTACCCAGTACTACTACTAAAATAGCGCAGCGCTACAGAAAAGAGAGCACCAGTTCTTTGTTCTATTGTTTCCAGTTTACACCTTGTTGTCGTGACGTGAGTACAACACCCTGTGCAATAGCATTTGATATTATTAGCTGCGTTCCTTTTACAGGAAAGTTGTGACGTCATGACTCAGTTGGTTGCACGTTCCTTTTACATACGGCTCAGTTTAACTGATTGTGCTCGTGAGCTTGTGTTTAGTGAGTCGATCAGACTCAGTTAGTTGCCGAATGACAGCTCTAGTGTTTTATAAATTTCTGTTTGAAATCGTGTCGTCATGAAACCTGTTAAGAATAAGGGATGGTTCGATTATTAACGCCATTCATCTAGAAGTGAGCCTTTCTTTGAGCATCAATTGATGACGTCATTTTCTGAGTACGACACACTCAGTTTACTGAGTAGCTGAGAGTCACATTAGTATAAAAAGAATGTAACCATTATATTAGTATTGTTCATGGATTTTATAATCCACTCCTCAGTCCATTATAATGGGTAAAGTCGATCATAATAAGTTCGTTCATAAAATCGTTTCGTTAGTTATCACTTACCACATTATAAGTTGGAGGTTTCAAATGGCATCATGAAATCATGGAACTCAGTTTTGTTGCTGTTACTGTTTGTTCCTGGTGCTGTTTTATGATTACATATTTTTTATTTAGAACACATCACACGGGAACATTAAGCGACTTAACCGACACGCCCCATGGGCCATGGTACATGAATTGCGATCCTTGTGGTGTGTGTGTTGTTCGTTTTTCTTTTCGTTTTCATTATTTCATTAAATTACCAAACAACCAACGAACCGAAATATCAAGAGTAAAAACTTCGTTTTCATATACATGCCAGTCATACAATTCATATTAAGCCTTCGTTACCAGTTGTATACATATACAGAAAAGAGGATCAAAATTATTACTTTTTTATTAACAACGCTTACCTTTATTATCAACTCAATCTCCGGCACATCGCCTCCACCGCCGTTTGTATGTCCATTTTCGGCTATTTCTGCCGACATGTTTGTTTTCGTCGTTTCCTTTACAAATGCAATTCAACAACGGAGAACGATGGATGTAATCAAATGCATAGAACTTATTTTTTTTTTTTTGTTTGTTAATATTGTTGCTGTATTGTGTGGTTCGTTGCTTTGTTGTTACGTTGTGTATTTAATCACTTTCTTTCTAGATTGGAAGGCACTGACTTGAAGTTGTTGCACGACACACAATTCACATTCTACTGGCACGGTACTAGCTAGGCTAGCTAGGCTAGGACGCAGTAATTTTGCAATGCAACTGCTTGCTCACTAAGAGTCTGTTTTTTTTTACTTTTTACTTTCAACGTTGTTCGTCGCCTGCGTCGATTCGGTTACAGTTCGGCTGGAAAAAGGGCACTTAAATCGCGAAATAGTTTGGTACTACAACATAGGAGGGCAGCACCATGCAGACGCAGCCATTGAAATTATTAATTTGTTCTATGGTTGACGTTGACAGGTTGACAAGTGATAATAAAGAGTCGTTTATATAGAAAACTAGAAGAAAACATTTATTCGTTCTTACTGCAATTAGAGAATCGATAATTCAACAAACGTACGATCATATTTTATACAATTTGAAACGACTTAATTGTAATTTCCAATTATAATGAAATTAAATCAAAATACTAGAAAGTGAATCCAAGTTTATAAGTTAAACTTATTTTTTACGTATCTCTTTAAGTTATTTTAAGTTAAGAAGAAACTGTAATTTCAATTAATAGATACGTTAATTTAATACGTTGCTCATTTTTCTTAATCACATAATAATAAATAACGCTTAAGTTGACTAAATTGTTCAAGAAACTTGACCTAATATTAGGTAAAGTAATAAATCGTATGTGGTAATCAGCAATTTAACTTTGAATTAGTCAATTGATATCCATTTTTCAATTATATACCTAGCCGTTCTTTGTTCCGTCTTTTTGACTTATTTGTTTTTATTTATTTGGTAGTTTTCTCAATTCATTTTTGAAAGTATGAATAATTCTACATTTAAATGTTTACATATTATCTTTTTACGATTTACTTAGTAAGTACTTGTATTGTTATTCGATTGTGTCTCGTTCAATCTTTGCACATTTATACATTTTTTATGTATTTCATTGTATTTTCAATATAATAATTCATTAGTTATGTATTAACATCATTGTTTTGTCTTTCTACAATTTTTAACGATTCCATCTTTTACATTTTTTTTTTTGGTTTGCCATTATGCGCTGTTTTTGTTTGTTTCATGTTTTAATTATTGTACACATTTTTGTTACACATTATTGTTAAGTCTATATGTATAATTGTAATGTTTACGAATTTACAATTAAAACTGTAAATACACCTTCGTAACTTATTTGCTCCTTTTAAATGAAAGTATAATTAATTTAATACACTTTTTACTTTAACTTTACTTTTAATTCTTTTTATAATTTATGATCACAATTAAGTAATTAATAAAACACGATGTAATATTACATGTAAACTATTACAGAACAATTTGAAGAAAATTTTATTAACTAATTTTTCTTTCTTTTCGTTTTGTTTGGTTTTAATTGTTCAAAGACGAGGAAAAGGCACGGGGAGAATTTTCACGTTTTAATTTACCAAATGGACTATACTGACTAATTTTTATGCATTCTTAATATTACTTTGTATTAGCATTTTTATATTCATTTAATTATTATTGTCCATTTGGTACGTGTATAAGATAGCTATAGTAAAGAGTCAAAAGATAACAAAAACATCGAATTGACACAGTTTCTCATTTCTTATTAAGTTTATCAATACGAATAGACATGTTAAGAGTTCTTTTAGTTTAACTTACAAATGGTTATGAAATTTTATGACATTTATGGAAGTTATGAATCGTCTGTAGAATGATTAATTCATAAAATTCGTTGAGGAGTAGGTCTAAGGTATACTTCGTTATTTGAACTTTGCTAACAATCAAAAATGATTTAGTCCTGTGTGGTTATATTGTGATTATATTTCATTAATTTAATTTTTTTATTATCATGAGAATCGGCATTGGTAAGACTTAAGCCTTAAAACTTAAGACTTAAGACTTAAGACTTAAGACTTAAGACTTAAGACTTAAGACTTAAGACTTAAGACTTAAGACTTAAGACTTAAGCCTTAAGATTGCTCTGCTAATATAAATGATTGGTTTATTATTACATAAGTATTTATGTATTGAAGAATAGTTAAAATGTATATGTTATTGTATGTAAGTAGGTATAGCTAAAACAACAATTTTCTTCCATAGCCTATAAGAGGTTAAACAAATTCACGTTGTAATTGTAAAAAGTAAATGTAAACAAATCAATTGCTGCTTTTATTAAGCTTCCCGCAAACTGAGTATATGAAATCGTAAAAATTGGAGTCAGTTAAGCGAAAATAATTCATGTCAAATCGATTTTAACGTCAAACCATAATAGTTAAATAAATTGCAACAAAAAACAAAAAAAAATATTAACTATTCCAAGTCGCTTAACATAACATAGTTCGAAACCGATCTGTAATTATCACGCAAATATGCGCTGATCGGTTCGGAACCAGCTAAAAAGGATGTTGGAACATATTTATATTTAAGTTCAACTTTCTAATTTGTGTTCTTACAGATTACAACTTACAATACGTCGCGATGTTTACTTTCACTTTTTTCTTTTTTCTTAGCGCTTTGGTTATTGAGATTGAGGTTATTCGCATATTGGTAGTAGTAAAGTTTCTTTGAGGTTATTAAGGGTTTTGGATTTACATTTTAAGGGACTAAAATATCACAGACTGCCCCGTAAAAGTATGTTATTTCCAAATTTGTTTTATGTATGAATAATACTTGTAGCAAACATTCATTACTTCTCTAGCAGTAAAAATATTTATAAACTGCATCTGCATGAACATGAATGTTTGAATTATTGAAAAATTTATGAAATATAACTATACAATGTTCCCTGTTGTAATCAATCAATTAACAAATGCAATTCCATTATTTTTTATAATATAGTATAGTGAAGAATTCAATCAATGTATATTTTTAATGATTAATTGATCGTCAACTTGATTTCTTTATGTTTTCATTTGTCATTATGTTCAATTTGTTGCTGTGTATATTTTTAAGTATTTTATGCGATGAGAGTAGTATACCCTGTTCTAATTGTAGGCCATGAAATGAACTAATTATTTATCAGATATTTATTAAGTAGATACCTAAATGAGTCTCTCAACGATTCGATTACTTTCGTTTAATTTTATGTTTATTTTTTCTCCTAAATGGGATATTGATTTTTACTAACAAACAGTTCAAAGACTACGGTTTTTCGTCTATTTTTTCAAAATTTCAAATCCGTTGTCTTACTTCGTTTAAAACAATTCTACCAATGTACCAATATTTAAAATGCTTCAAATATTAAAAATAATTATAAAATTATATCTATAAGTTTAATGAGAAGGCTAAATTTAGATTGTCGAAATTCTTCGTTTTCTTTCTTTATGTTTGAATTTACTTGTTTCCCATTATTTTAGGTTAAGTATATTTTACTTATCTAAGTATATTTATAGTTATTATTTACTTTTTACTCTTTATTTATTTCATTTACTAGCTTTCTTGATTAGTTATCATTTAAATTTTAAATTATTAGTCTATGATTTAGTCAAATCCCTAACAAGTGCTTTAAGTTTTATACTCATTCATTAATTTAGTAACTAACTTTTAATTGAAATAAAGGGAAAGAATATTTTGATATTATCATCTACATTAGTTTTAGTTAGACTAAAAAATAGAAATAGAAAAAGAATACTCTGCTTTTGGTCAGTTATATTGCTTAGGTATTTATATATTTGTGTGTTTTTTTTAAATATAACTTTTAAGTTTTGGCCTTTTATCTAAATTTCTTGATAATTTTAATAATTAGATTTTCTTAGTTTTTACCTAGTATTTGTTTGTTCTTGTTCACTAACCGGATCATTATCAACGAGATTTTCCTCACTGCCATTGCTGATATCAAAAATATCGTACTCGTTGACATCTTTCAGACTCTCATCCATTTTTCGTCGTTCGGTAATAATTCTTTGCACGCTCTCCTGCGAATCATGCTTCGGAATCTTCAGGTGCGGTTCAGGTAGAAGAAACGGCGTCTCTTCAGTAACTTCCTTCGGAGATGACGAAGGTTTTGCAAATAAATGTTTCGTGCTGCCATAAAGGCGCCGAAAATTGCTACCTTCACGTTCATCTCTTGGCAGCGTCAATAAATTATCGGCTAGTTTCTGGTTGCTCCTCTTAAGCAAATTGTCACTGCAACTAGAGGTAGTGTCTTTCAATTCCATGCCAAGTAAATTTTTATTTTCATTATTTTTACTGTAAATTTCCGACAAGGAGTCGTCAATGTTCTTGAAATCATCAAATGTTGACAACACAATTGGTTGTTGCGAATGTACAGTCTGTCTGCGCACCGGCGCACGTATTTTCTCAGCACTTTTATTGTTATTATTGTTAGTTGCTGATACGGAACCAGGTGGATTGTATATAAAGTTCGATGGTAATGATAAGACCTTCGTTAGGGGTTTATATTTCGGTTGGATCATTTCTGAATCCATTTGTAAAGCTAAGCAAAGTTCGCGTCGCTCTTCCAATTCTTGTTTCTCTTGAAACTCGCGTTCTAATTGATTATCCATATCTTGCTCGTCCTCGAGATGTTTGTGTGATTCTTCTAAATGTTTCATTAATACCGCAACGACCACGTTGACTAGTACAAATTGTGCCATCAGCACGAAGATGACGAAAAAGATTGGGGCGATGACAGGTGAGACGCAGCAATTCTTAACACAATCTGCGTCGCTCACACAACCCTCTCTCAGAGTGTCTTTCATGATGCCGTTCCAGTTATCGCCAGTGGCGACACGGAACAACGTCAAGAAAGCCATCCCGAAATTGGAGAAGTGTGCATGTTCACCCAGCCCTGCATGAAGATAAAAAAAAACATCATCTTTCCAACAATCACAACGAATCCTCGATCAAATAACGGCAACGCTGCTTTATTTTTTATAGTGAAACGTTGCCAGATTGTTTACACATACCTTGACACGGATTTTCATCCGAGCATTCCAATTTGCCAAACAATTCAACTCCGAGTGCGGCAAAAATGAAGAACAACAAGAAGAAAAGCAGTCCTAAATTACCAACTTGTGGTAGGGCTTGCATGACAGTGTCTAACAACGCCCGAATACCTTTTGCCATTTTTAACAGCTTCAGAACTCGAGCAATGCGCATAACTCTCATTACACGCAACACTGTCGGATTTATTGGTATAATATTACTCTTCAGTTCTTCCAGAATTATGCCCACAATTGATAGGATAACGATAACGACATCAAGTTGATTCCACTTGTCTTTCAAATAGAGCACAAATCCTAGTGCTATCAATTTCATTATGCTTTCTAATATAAAGACAGCAGTGAAGAAGTAATTAAATATTTTCAATATGTAGTTTAATATTTCGGGCATTTTATAACTTTCTGTAGCCATTGTGACTACATTGAGTCCAATAACTGCTGCTATGGCCAAGTCAAAATATTTGGAAGTCACCACATTGTGTATGAAGAGTCTCCATGGCGAATAGTTGATGTAATACGGCGGTTCGTTCATTTCTACAAACAGTTTAATTAATTTGGATTGATCTTGGATTTCTCCAAACCAAAGAATGTTGCCAGAAATAACAAATAAGATAAATCGAATAAATTGTGTGATTTACTGGATTTTGAGATTTATTTCCGGGGACACTCTGTATATTTTAATATTTATGATTGTATTTTGTAATTCAATTACTTCGACGTCGTTTTTCCATTTGTATTGCCCGTTTGGCAGCGCGCCTAATACGTTCTTCCTTTTCCTGTTCTTCGCGACATCGATGAAAGTTCTCCACGACGACGCCAACAAACATGTTAAGAACGAAGAAACCCACAAGCAGTATAAATGATATGAAATAAAGTAGACGCCATTCGGAGTAATTAATTTGTGGCTGTAACATTTGATTTAAATTAGAAAATTACGAAAATAGATTAAGTTAACAATACTTTTTGTAAATTGTTTTGAAAAGAAAAGTGTTAAGGTCCCCACACACCAACGCGATACTGCGGGAGCGGTAGCGGGATCAAATCATGTGGTGGGACATGAGAGTATTCACACCGGACGGTGCGACCACTCTCATATCCCGCCACATGATTTGATCCCGCGTCGGTCCCATTCCCGCTCCCACTCCCTCACTATCACGTTGGTGTGTTTGGAACTTTAAACCTTATCCAAAAAAAGTACAGCTATAAGTGTTAAATATATGGGATTCGGAAAAATAAGATTGTTTGAAATTGTATGCCGGAAAATCTCTGGCAGGATTCAAGGCGGTGTAGAGTTGAAGGTTCCAGAAAATCGATTAATCGTACCTGTTGATCGACCCCGACGGCGTCTAGACCTGTATACATTATGTTCACCCAACCATCGCGCGAGCTCAACACGAACAAAGACATCAACGCTTTTCCCAAATCATCGAAATTATACTTTTGGTTGACCCATTGATTGCCTTTATCCAGACATTCGGTCTTATTTCTTACTCCACGGGCTAGTGGTCCTTTGCAGGAATAAAATGATCCTTTGAAGAGCTATAAAGAAAAAAAATATTTGCAAAACATGCGTGCCAATAATTTTCATGAATTTTACCTGTACTCCTAATATACCGAAAATTATGAAAAATGTACAGCAAATCAGTACGATGTTTCCGATTGGGCGAAGTGAAGATAAAAGTGTTTGAACGACGAGCTTCAGACCAGGTGCTCGATTGATGACTCTTAATGGACGTAACGATCTTAACAATCTAAATACCTGTAAAGACAAATCGTTTTTAGTACAAGTTTTCTTGGATTTTGAACAAACAAGCTTCCTCCAACGAGAAGTCTGGCAAACGCTGCTCGATACGGAAATAGCAACGTTGCCATCATTGACTGGAGGAAGTTTCGAAGAATAATTGGAATAAGTAAATGATCATAGATAGTGCATACCCTTAAAATTCCAAATATTTTGGGACTTGATTCACTAATAAGACTCATTAGTAAATCGACAATCGATATTATAACTAATGAACCATCCATAATATTCCAACCGGAAGTAAAATATGCATCCGTACCGTAACACATGCCACTGGCAACGACCTGCAAAATAATTAATATCTGAACTATTTGAACCAGTTAATTTGGATTATTATTAAGGTTTCACGAGACAAGAATTCTTATCCTCAAATGACGTCGTCTTGTATTGAAAAATCAAGCCAAGAATGAAATATGTGCATCCTGTCTGGATAGAGGATGAAACAAATTTGTATTTCTTGTCTCGGTAACGATTTCTGGATGAAATTTCCTGTCTTGAATCGAGTGAATTGAAAATGAACAATTGACAATTATATTTTGGAGTTTTTATTGAAAATCAAATTTCATGCACTTGTGTATGTATTGTATGTACCCATACCCAAGGCATAACCAGGGTGGGGGCTGAGGGGGCACATGAAAGATTTTGTTAATTACGTAGATCTTAAATTTTGATAATAAATGATCTCGCTGAGTAAAATCTTGTCTTGCCTTGATCTCGCCTTGAATTTTTGTCAAGATCAAGACAAGAACTCTTGAAAATCAAGAAACTCGCGAAACCCTAATTATTATAGGTGAAGGGTGTACGCCGATGAGAATGAAACTTACCTTGACGAACATCTCCAAAGTAAACACAACGGTGAAAACATAATTACTAGTGGACAAAAATAGACGTTCTGGACTATCGGGCGGTATATTGGGTCGTTCCATTGCCAACGTGATGCAATTCAATGCAATGAACAAAAGGACCACGTTATCAAACCATTTCTGCGTGACGAACCATGAGCACAATTGGCGGAATCGATTGTCAGGTGCAAAAATATACAATGAAAAGTCGTCGCGTTCCTTCATGCAATCCTTTGGCTCTAAGAAATCGAGTACAAGCTTGATTTTGTTCACGCGAACCGATGGTGCTTCTGGAACACATTCTTCCAATTTGATGACCGGTAAAGTCTTTTCGACCTCGGGTTTGTCGTTCAATTCATTAATGGATTTATGGCTGTGACGTAAATTGGCTTCGTTCGCTAATTTTAATTGGGATGCGGCGGCTATCAGTGAGTTACGTCGCGTGAGGTTCGATGTTGATTGCGTGTTGCTTCGATAATGGATGGAGTTTTGTGGGCTTAAACCTTTCGGCGAACGATTATTTGGCGCGTCGATTTGTGTATCGTTTTGAATACGTATTGTTGACTGTAGGAGATCGTTACGGAGACTAGCCTAATAAAATTAGGTACCCAAAACACAAAAAAATTGAAAAATTAATGATATTTTAAATTAGAGAAACAGATACACTTGCATGTCTAGTGAATCCACGACCATTGCAGAGTAAATGGTCTTGGTCTCGTCCGTTATTCAATGGCATTGCATCTGAATCACTAACGCTACGATTCTTTTTGCGGCTCTTTAAACTGGAACGTGATCCCAATTTCCATGAAGTTTTTCTTTGCAAACGTAACTTTTCGTTTGCTTTCATTGGACCTACTTTTTCTGAAAACGTCGTAATTTTTGAACCAATACGTTCGTTATGCGTTATTATTTTTGCTGATGCAGGTGGTGGATCAGATGGGGGTTTCTCAAATTGTCTAAACGTCACAGGGGGCGGCGATAGGTGATTTGGTGGTTTCAATAATCCGGGCATACTGGATGTCTATAACATTGATCAAGTTTTCAAAACAAATTTTGAGTAAGTATAGTTAATTTGTTGATATGGTAAATTGTAACAGTAATAAGCCATTCTTACTGATTTGCTTGTGTTATGGCTAGATGCATTTGGGAAATTGGTAATATCATTGGAACCCGCCTTATCGCCGGAAATGTGCGTGATACTGTAACGGAATTCGGGAAAATCATCAAGTGTCGTGCTTGGGGAGTCTTGTGGCGTTGCAGCTGTATGTGTTATTACTGGCGGAGACACCTTTAAACAACAAACATCCAGAAAAAAAACACATGACATTAATAATAATAAAAAAACTAGCTTTATATTTACATGTGCGCCCTTCATCATTTTCGATTCCTTTTGTATGTTACATTTCGGCTCAATTTCCAAATTAAGTTGACAACAGTCTTTAGAAAATTGGTCGCGACAATCAGCAAAGCATCGTTGTTCATTCATGTGTTTCACTTTCCTAAGTTCTTCGGCTGATCTCCAGTAGTTTTGCATTTCCTGTTGGTATATAATTTCTCATAAATTATTCAAATTACTTACCGCAGTTGCAGATTGCAGGTGAGGTTATGGAAAAGTTTATTGAATGATTTAATCAGATAAGAAAACCAAGTAGGAAATCCAAATGAAAAATGCTTGTCCCTCCAGTTCAGATGTTGATATAATTAGCGCAGAGCGTAGGTTGCAACTAGTTTCGCCTGTTTATCTTTAATGCCTTGTATATGGGCGAAACTAGTTGCAACATACGCTCTTCGTTAATTATATAAACATCTGAACTGGAGGGACAAGCATTCTTTATTTGGACTTGCCTTACTTTGAATGACTTAATGCTATTTCAAACTTACATGTTGATAACTACATGAAGAACTTGATAACGAACGACTACTTTCATCAGAACTTTCACGACTACTTTGTTCGATCATACAGGACATCTTGCGACGTGCCAATTCTCTTTGTTCACGTTCGCGTCGCTCGTTGCGCTCGGAGCTGAAGCCTTCGACAAGAATGGCAACGAGCAAATTAAACAACACGTAATTGCCGAACGTCATCAATGCAACGAAATATAATGCTGCCCAGTGAGAGGTTTTTGCCATACCATTCGATAGTACCATATTCCAATCTTCTTGCGTCAAAATCTTTGTAAGTATAAAAATCACAACAATAATTTAGAAAGAAGACCAAAGTATAATAAAAATTCTATGCAGCACTGAATTTAACAATAAATTGTATTTGACGTGTTATTGATAACTTCATAGCGCGCATGTTTATTAATTCTAGCAAAGCGAGCAATTAATATGATGGAAGAGAGAATGCGTATTCTTAAATAAAAATGGCAACAAGTTACAAAATGAAATGTTTGATTTGAATATAGTGTTCAAATAGATGGAATGATTTGTTGATTTTCGTTTGGTTTGGTTTCGATCTTACTTGAAATACGGTGACGGTCGCCCATAAAATATTGTTGAAATGCTTCCGATCGCATTCGCATCGTTTATCCTGTTCGACGATCATTTGACACGTGCACTCTCTACTTACGCCATCGTCGCCGACGTACTTGCAAAACTTACCCCCAAACAAGTACATGCCAAGGATGCTGTTCGGAAGGACAAAAACAAAAAGCATTTTTTGGTTGGTTGTAATCGATCAAAATACGTTCTCAGCACACACACATACATATGAAAACGCAGCCAAGCAAGTTGGAAACTTTCAATGTATACGATACGAAAAAATAAGTTAAAAAAGAAAAAAAGAAGAAAACATAAAAAATAATAGAAAAATTGAATTCACACCACACGCACACATCACACACAAAATTAAAATACAAATATCAGACCCCAGAGTCAGACAAATATGTTATAAGAGTACAAATATTACATATTTACATATAACATGTACATGTCACAATACGAGTGATCAACAAAAAAGGGCAACACTTTCAAACATTTTGAAATTAAATTCAAACATTCTTTTTTGTATATTTTATTCTTGTTTTGGTTAAGTTGCCTTTTGATACGTGTGCGATTGCTTTATTCAAAGTAGAGTATTTTTTTATTAACACTAACTACCACTTTTTACGCTATCTCTAACTATTAGCACAGAATATATACTACCAGAAGTGACACTTTGTGTCTCTTACATTGAATTTCAACAAGTGTCGTTTGGTGACCTTCGGCTTGTCAACCATGTTGCATGGAAGTTGGAAACAACATGGCTGACACGCTGAAGTTCACCAAACGAGGCCTGTTAAAAGGGTGACGCTTCTGTGAGGTTATTCTACGCTATTAGGCTACTACTCATCAAAGAAAATCACTAAAATGTGTGAAAAATGTGATAATGTCTGTCTAGTTCTAGAGGCCTACACTATACTACTCATTAATAAATTACTTGATTCACTTAGTTTAAGCTAAAAATGGTAAATAACAAATGGTATAAGGGTGACAAAAACTATTATCTATTTTTGTAATTGTTTTGTTTTATGTTTAATATAATCATTTGTTTTCATTTTGGTTATTTAGTTTTTGTTTATGAGTTTATAGGTTAATGTTGCGTTAATATTAATGCGTTTTAAAAGCGTCAATTAAGTATAACAATTAATAATTCAAATTGAAAAACAAATTATGTATATTCGCATTTTAATTATGTTTACTTTGTAAATACGCATTACAATCAATTGGAAAAGTTAGAAAGTAAGAATATATTAAAAGTTAGGTTATGTAGAAAGAGAACAGGGGCACAAACGTTATGCAACTTGCACAATATATTATTTAAATTCGTAAATTTCCGTTCGATTAAATATTTGAGAAAGTAGAAGTCAGGAAGAAATAAAGATTGAATGCAATAAAGAATAGAATTTTAGAATGTGCAATAATGGTGCAATTATGATTAATTAGATATAGATAAATATAAAACTTCATACATGCATGTTTGCGTTATTAAATTTATTAATATTTTCATGACAATGAGAAAATTCAGAATGATATTGAAACAACCCAAACGAACAAAAAAAAAAATCAAAAAACGAAGTAAAATAAATTAAAATTAAAATCAAAACAAGAAAGAAATATGTACGTACCTTTGATTTATATTTAAAGCTGAATATTATTGTTTATAGACCAAATATTTAGATTTAGTTGATGTAATATTAAAATTGATAAGCAATTATTGTAAAAAAAAGCTTCATATTTACATTGATTGCTCTTTTATGCATCATTTGGCTATCGCTGAATCTATACATGTTGTTCCCAAAAAACCATTAGCATAATTATAATTAATTTGTTGCCTATATAGGTTTGATTATACTACGGTCGCCGAACACATTGAGTAAGCTAATTGCGAGTAGGCGGTTTGATTGTGCAGCATATTGTGCCATCATCCAATTTCACACGAACTCCAACAGGAACAATCTATTCAAATTTAGCGCGTATTTATGGGAGGAGCTCCTACTGAATGCGTTCGCCAATCGACCTAATGTTAATAAATTATTAATTAATAAAATATATTATGGTTATGCTTTCCCGGTACAACTAGTATAATTTTGTCTTTGTTCTTCGGTTAGTTAAAATGTGATAAATTTGTTTTCAATAAATGATCTCGATTTTAACGAAATTTGAAAATGAGCGTTTTGTTAATTAAAATGAAATGAATTTATATTAAATCTAAAAATAGGTAAATATTAATATGAAGCGAATTAATTTGACTATAGAATAAAATGTGCCTAATTGCGTATTTTGCTTGAATTTAAAAAAAAGTTTTGCTTTAGGTTGAGTTTAATTCTCATATTTTTAATTTTAGTTTGAATGAAATGTACCTGGAAAACGGTAACAATCGCCCATAAGAGTGAGTCAAAATTTTTCCGATCTTTGAATTCGTCTTCGTTATTCGGGCATTTGCCGTCCTTATTTTTTTCGTCGCAAAACTTGCAACCGAATAGGTTCATACCCAATATGCTAGAAAAATATTAATTATACGTCATCAACAATCAAACGCTAATAATAAATGCCGTTAAAGGTAGAAAAGATAATTTTCTTTAATTAATTCATCAAATTATGATTATTTTCTCCCCAATTATTATATTAATTAAATTAATTATTTAATTAGGTATATAGTCTTAACTGAAATGATTTATTTGTTGTTATTTGTTTGTTGTTTAATTGCTTGTATCAGTTATGTTTGTATATCGTTTTATATCTGTTTGTTATTTATGAGTTATTTATTTGATGTAAAAAGTTGAATGCGAAACTGAAATTTATTTCATTGGTGACGCCATTTGGGTGAATGAGAACGAGTGACTGGACTTGCTTTTGTTGTGTAAAAAGTTTGTACAAGTACAAGTATAATAAGTAAAAGTAATTTTTGAGTAAACAAATTAAGAGTACCAGTACGAGTAATAGAAGAGTCAAGTCAAGTACGAGTAAGTAAAGTGAAAAGTAAAGTCACAAGTCAAGTAAGTAAGTAAATAATTAAGTATTATTCACGTATTTATCAAATTTAATCAATATATCAAAGTAATTACTAACAAAAATAATTATTATTATAATTGGATGTGGCAATTGATTTTAACAAATTGCCACCCTTTACCATTTGATTTTTTTTCCCTTTTTTGTTTGGTTGTTTTTAATTTTTTTTTTTTATGATTCAGACTTTCTTGCTCTTTCTCGATTTAATTCAACTTGCATATAAAAATAGATCAAAAACTGAAAACCTATTTTCACGTATTATTTTTAATGTCCTATTGAAAAAGAATTTGAAATAAACAGTTCTTACCTGAATATGAAAATAAACAAAATGAGCAACGAGAAAAAAATGGCCACATTATCCATTGTCCGCAACATGACGAAGAGCTGTCGCCGCAAATTTGGCATAAAACGCACCAATTTCAAGATACGAAGTAAACGAAATGTTCGTAACACTGATAAGCCTGAATCGCCTTGACCATCACCAGCGAACTTTTGAAATATTTCAACGGCACTGTAAGGACGAAGACAAATGCAATCTCTTTTATTCAAATGGTTTCCTTCCAACCATAGATGATAGACCTACCTTAAAATCACAATGACACCATCAAACACATTAAATCCATTTGACACGTAACCAAAAGGACCTTCAGCGATGACTTTCAATAACATTTCAACAGCGAAAATCGCCGAAAACACAATATTACTTGTCTCAACAACGTAAGTCAAACCCTTCGGCTGATCATGATATTCGATGCCCATCGATGAAGTGTTGATCAAGATAGCAACCAAGATGCTCTGTTGAAAGTACTTATGTTCAACAAGGATCTTAATGCCTTGTCTTACATTGTGCAGGAAGCGAAGGATAGCTTTGATCGTAATACACGTGATCACATAGCACTTGGAACGCTTCGCGTTGCGATATTCGGCCTCGCAATGCCACATGTCCTGGCAACAGGTGTAGTCCTCGTCAAGGGATTGAATGTATACATCGTCGCCGTAATGTATGCAGCCTTTGGACAGGGAACTCAAGAAAATATCTAGGGCATGACCGGTTGGTAGAGCGGCATTGATGCCCCCAAGGGCTAATAGTTCTTGACACGTCATTGTTTGGCCGCCGTTGATCAGTTCAGAATACTCTTGGGTTGCCATTTGTTGTGTGTGGAGGATTTGTTGTGGTGTTGGTGTCGATGAAATCTGCCAAATGTTACCATCTCCTGAATACATATAATGATGAATAAATAAATAAATAAATAAATAAAAAATTGAATAGTAAAACTTTTGTCTAGGTACACTAAATTCTTGGGCTAAGAATTTGGGCTAATCCAATTTAGAAATGAAATCATGTAATCAATAAGAAACCTCTCCTTTCTTCTTTATCCTTTCGTTGGCTTGGCTTGGAACGTTTATAATTTCAAGTGTTCTCTTAATAATCCAGCAAACTGTAAGCTTCGAAGCTTCGTCGATACGCGTTCAACGATTTCTGCTTGTTAAAAACGAGAAACTCTTGGTTTCATTGTATGTACATACGTACGATGGAAACGAACGTAAAGAATGGACGAAAGAATGAAATCTAAAGTGCTCAATAGAAGTAAAAGTGTGTGGGTGGGCTGGAACTGGTACTGAACTTCTTGTGAGAATGACTCGGGAGAGATTTGTAAGCCCCTTGTCGAAGATCGAGAGCGCTTTTAATCTCAAAGTCGGATTAAGTCGACGAGCACTTTAACGTCTTTTGGATATTTTGCCACCGAGTTTTTCTTGTCCGCTAAACCTAACCTATTGTGTTGCCTCTTTACTTTGCCCTTAACATTCACATAATGTATACTTGTCGCTCAAATCTCCGCTCAAAATCTAACCCTTTTTTTTTATAATGAATTGAGATTTACTCACCGGTTTGCGTAATTTTGTCGCTGGAACAGATGTTTTTCTTGTCAACGTTTAAGTTGATGACGTTGCTTGAGGCAACTGGACTGCCAGAATTGTTGCTGGCACCATGAAGAACCACGACATCATTGAACATTACAGAAGAACGACGTCGCGTGCTTTGTGCTTGTGGCACTAATAAATCTGAATTCTATACAGAGAAACAATAATGCGTTTTTGACACACATAAATAAACATTTCTGGTGGTGATGATGAACATTAATAATTATGAAATTATATAATTAGTTAACAACTATAATTGGCTTCAAATTTTGTTTCTCATTACCTCATTATTGTTACTTGATCTTGAATATTGATTCAAACTTGATTTCGTATAATCAGCAGCAGATATTGAAATGGAAGTTGAATCGGGATCCTCATCCTTAGTCTCTTTATTCGACGACCTACTATTGTTGTCATTATCCTTCGGCGGCATTGAACTAGTTGGTGTGCCGGATATGCCTTGGTGTATTAACGATGGATCGCTTAAGTTCGCTTTATGCTGCTGGATAATTACAGATAATATTCACAAACTATAGCATGACATAAACTAAATTCAAATAGAACCGAAAACTATGCAGGGTGTTCGGAGAAAATACACCTGGGCAGATAATGAAACTTTGGACCAATAGAACGAAAGCCCGCTTCCACCTCCAAAAGTCTGAGAAAACCGCAACTTGCTATCTCGTACCGTTTCTGAGTAATGAATTTTTAAAATATCCCTTTCAAGTGACATTTCTGGAATAAAAGTTAAGATGGCGGCCTAACGCTTAGAGCAAAGGGTCGACTATGGGGTATCAAACGATTCTAAATTTAATGCAGAATTCAAAAATGGAGAGAAGTTATGGGATGCGATTTAAAAAAACAAAGTTGATGTCAGTAGTGCTTTTATGGGACACCCTGTATACTTGAAAATATTTTTATGAGAGCAGCTCGGAAAATTAAGGCGACATGGAATTTTCATTTTTCGTCTATCTCTAACCGTTTAGATTTAATCGAACTATTTCATGAGAATGGGACACCCTGTATATTCTATTCAATTCTACATACTAATCCAACACATCACCAATATATTTTCAACAAAACTATATTCAAGATTCAGTGCAATGGAATCAAACATAAATTACCAAGTGTTTTAGTTTGGGACAACATGGATGATGACGTTTGTTGTAATTAAGTCGAATTGTCTCGCCCGAAATGACTTTGCGCTCGTTCTCCTGGTTCCTTTTATGTCTTATAAGTCGTATCTTTTTGATGATCCGACGCTTGCCGCGCCGCCATAAATGTCCTATGTACTTTACAATTTCTGCAAATATAATGGAAAACAATAGAGGAACAACAAAAAATATCTAAGATGAAAACGACGATAAGGCGCCACTAAAAGGGAGAGCATATGTATAAGTATGAGAAGAAATGTAATAAAAATGTGAATTGCGACACGTGATCGTAAAGTAAATTATATAGGATTTTCAACGACGACAAAAAGAAAATTTCTTGTATACTTAGTGAAAATAACCTGGAAACATGAAATATAAAACCACAATTGCACCTAACTTTTTAGTATTTTTCGTTATTTCAAGAAAGAAAATAGTTTTTAACTATGTTTTTAACGAATTAAAAAAAACTTAAGGTAATATGTAACTAGAACCATATTCTTGGTACTTTTTCCAGAAAGTAATTTAACAACAAACTTTTGTAATGAACTGAAAATTGAATACGGTGCTGATTTCAAATTTCACGTGTGTGCTGGGAAACGCAATCTTATACTTTTTAAAAGTATTTATACCGTGCGTTTATTTTACCATCGGACATAGCATGTAGCGTACGCAATGTTTTAAAAAGTTAGCCTATCGTCACCTGACTTCGTTCAATTTCGCCGTGAGAATATATGGGAAAAAATCGGACGAATTTATTAGCACTGAGAACCATCAAATTCGTGAAAACCGCGATTTCCGAATATTCGCAACTGTGAACTGGGGGGGGGGGGTGATGTATAAAAAACTATATAAATAATCATTTAATTTTTTAAGATTGTGTTAATGCATCTTTTTCATATTTAAGGCTCCTTTAATTTTTTCTTCTTAGGAGGGGTAATTACCCCGATTACCCCTTCCTGAAACCGCCCCTGCATGCACTGACTTGTCATTGTGGTGTGTCGCCGTCCGTCCCACATGCCCACTCTCTCCCAATGTTCGTAGGTAAAATAAACGCACGGTATATATAAACATTTCACCTTTGTTGGTCCTTTTGTTGTTCGATGTTAACTTTAAGTTTAAATTTCATTGTTCAATTTGAACGTAAAAAAGAAAAACGTGAACGTAAGATAAGAAATGCGAATGATTTTTACTCACGTACCTGCATAACAACTTGTTGGCTCGCTATTGTTCGTACTCGACGCTAACGTGCTCGAACTTTGAAATCGCGCACGTTCCATTCGCATACGTTCCATTTCACGTTTCTTCGTCTCCGAAAATTGTGTAGCGATGACAACCAAACACAAGTTGATCATGAAGAATGAACCGATCTACAGTACCAAACACACGATTAAGGAAAAAATGTTTTATTATTCTATTTCAAGATGTATACAAAATAAAAAGACTGAGAACTGAAGGAATCGTCTAAGAATAAGATTTTCCCACTTTGCAGACATGTTTCACAGTCGATCGAGTTGGAAAGCCTGCGCTATATAATGTCACCAGGACAAACTAAATATAGAGAAAGAAACTGTGACTACATCTATCGGCATACTGTAACGTTGAACGTTACATTTGTATTCCGGGCCGGGATATCATGCACTTGACGTCTCTTCATTGTTTGAAATTGTGTCACAGAGATTTTAGTCAATAGCGCGTTTTGTTTATTCGGTACAAGTTTGTATCTCGATTCAGATACACCTGAATTGTGACGATTACCTTCGGTTAATCTTCAGCTTGATTGTTATATGCAGATTTAAACAGGCATAAAAACCCGATGTGGCTGTTGGCCCGTACTTAGTAAAAATGATTTATACCTCGGATTATTTAGCATGTGCACAAGTCGCTAATATTTTTGTATTTTGTGGGATGATAATAAACAAATTAATAACCATATTGAATAAACTGTGTACTCCGTGTCTCTGCCACATTAAACGTAAAGTGGCGCCCATTTACAGACCCTTTGACGAACAACATCCAACGAACCACGCCGTCTCCGCTGCAGTCACGAGTTTTAAACTATAGCACAAAATGAAAACTTACCACAATCAACAGGACGAAATATATCCAGTCCCAGAAACTGTGAGCGTCTTGCACGTAATACATTATGTCGGTCCAACCCTCCAAGGAAATCACCTAAGAGAAAAGAATTTAAAATTCTATTCGTCTGTTTATTATCTACCTCTACGCATATAACTATGAATAGTCTATGTATTATACTATAGATAGAATTAGATGGATTAGAATTAGACTATCTAGGCTAGACTAGAAGACATAATTCGCAGTGGCTGAATTACCAAAAATATGGCAACCCATGCTAATCCGATATTATCAAAAGATATAGTTCCTTGGAAAGGATTCTTCCCGCCTTCTTTGCAATTCGTGTAATATTGATGCCAATTGATACAACCTGATTGATTGTGCATGTATTCCTCATAAGTGAGAAAACACGTTATGTTGCCATCCTTGTAGCGTGGTATGTCTTTGCAATAGTGCATCCCGCTGTGGTCATTTTTGCTGCAGATAAAGTCCTGCTCTTGGGAGATCGAAAAATACAACGACAAGTCTCTGAAATAATCATGAATAGATATTATTATCGATCTTTTCTCGAATTATTAATAATTACGACGACAATTTTTAGTTACAGTTATAGAATTTTAGAGAATTGTTTAAATTTTAAAAATGATTCAATCATCATATTGAATACCCTTCGATTAATTTGATTGTGATTATATTAAATTTAATATAATGTGTGTTGTTTAGTTAAATAAAATCATTTTCAAAATTGTTACTGTCCACGCTACGAGAGAATAACTAAATTTGCACACCTCACAACTGTACCTGAGCGGTAACGAATGAAACGCTATGAATGTCAATTGACTTTTGCAATATTCAAATTGATATTTTCGGGGTGCGCACGCAACGTTGAACGACTGCGCATCTTGTCATTTAGTTATTCTTTAAACGTGCGACCAGTATATAGTTAGTTATTTTCATTCGTTTAACAATTAATGAACAAGTATACGAAAGTTTTAACAGTTTGTTTGAGTTTAAAAGTTTTCAAGTTAATTGAGCATTAAAAATGAAAATCAAATGAACGAAAAATAATTATGAGATGAGAGCGCAACACAAATTTGACAAATTACAACAAAATGACTTTTCATCACAGAACAAAAGATGATGAAGAGAAATATACATTTATTGTAAATACATACATCGAAAGTACCACAGATTTCAATTTTTAGTCATAAATTATTTATTGGTTGAGTCTCCACATCATGCACGTGAATAATAGAAATAGACTAGACCAAAGAAGGCCATCACAGATATTCTAACAAAGTTGAAGTCAAGTTTGAAGTTTAATGTTAGGTTTGGTTATGTTTAACTTTGGGAATTTATTCAGAATAACCAAGAAGAAGAATTCACATGGAATCAGCGAATTCACATACAGGCATAGAATTTTTAGCTGTTTTAGGTTAAGTCGGACAAAGAAACATATAAGTTAATAAGAGCAAAGAAAAAGAATTAGTGGATAAGAAATTTTTAAAGAAGGTTCTGTTTCAAGGAAACGGAAAAAGGAAAAGGGAAAGAGAAGGGAACAAGTGAAGTAATAACGGATTCGAGGAGGTCCACTGTCAAAAGTTTTTCGTTTGCGAAATTTATAGTCTTTCTTAATGTGCCAGCAACTCGTGGACTTTGCTTTAATACTGAACCGTATTATTAATAATAGTTCACACAGACAGGTGCGTAACTACCATTGGGCCTACTGGGGCAGTTGCTCCAGGGCCCCCTTTCCGCAGGGCATGCGCACGGGGCGTGTCGGTAGTGCACAGGCACGTCCTAATGCTTCACGATAAAAAAAACTGCAATTTCAAATAATTCAATATTTTATTAATTTCCAATTTTCAAGTTCCATATTTATTAGGAGCCATTCTGCCATTATATAGTTTCATTCAATGTTGATGCACCACCTGCACAAAACCGAACGTTCTCAAAAGACGTATGCGGCTCGCGAGCTGCGGTCTGCCGATCTCTGGGATATGGCTCTAATTATTTAAATTTTCTGCTTAACTTATAAAAGGTTTTAATCAATTAATTTTATTAGATTTAATTTAATATATCTATTTGCCCTCATTTTGTAAAATGGGAAAGATATTGTCTACATATGTTACATTTTAAATTTGGGCACTCCCTAATAAAATCTGCTGCGCACGCCTATGACTAATGCTCATCTCATCATTTACGTATTTTTCGGGGTTTCATAGGGCCCCACAAATGATTACTGCCCCAGGGCCCCCAGATCATTTGTTACTTCACTGAGTTCACATGAAACATTTGAGCAAATTAGTATATTAACCCAATGAAATGCTTAAAATTATTTTGTCGTGAAATCTCGTGCAATAGTTCGAGCCTGCTCGTGGCTGGTTCAAGCTATGGCAACGGGAAAACGGCCTTGATGTTTTCACCCTTATTTCGATAAAACCAACACTACTTTGCCTAGTTATGTGCGGAAAACGTAGACCCAGGCACGTAGCCAGTGAGGGGCCTTAGAGGACAAAGCCCCCCCCCCCCTTGAAATACCTTACAATTCAGGAAAACTGAATTTACCTGAAAGAAAAAGTGTGACGTTGTTAAATTTTCTTCACCTCACCCTCCTCCGAGCAAACTTCCTGGCTACGTGCTTGCATAAACCCAAAAAGTAAAAATGTTCAAGAAAGGAGCACGAAATGAACTTTTATAGAATAATACTCACGTGCAAGAGAATCGAACGAATTAGAACATGAACGAAGAACAATATGAATTCGCAGAGGCGCATATTTATTTTATACGCACTACGCGCATATTCGGGAATTTACTAACATTCCAAAAACAATGGGAAACGGAAACACACCTGGGATTTAACACTACTTTGATTAAAAGGGATTTAATTGAAGATAAATTATTAACACTTATTTAATCTGCATCTTAAAGTTACACCTAGAAACATGTTACTGTAAAATACGTTGTGGGAATTAAGTTGCGGATTATACTTAACATCGTTTCTTTATAAATCCTGCACTGTATACCCGAACTAACATGAAAGCACGGAAAGCTCATTAAATTTGCATAAAACTGTCGAGCAGGATACTAGAATAATGAATTTTTATACTTTTTCTTGTTGCTTATCTTATTGTCTTTTAACGAAGTCTATTTGTATTTTAAATGACCACTCAAATTATGTTCTCCACTACAAGTTTTAAACTTGTATTATATATATACAGTCATGGGGTTGTCTCGCTTATTATAGTTCTAGTGTAAATATAAGGATATAGGTAATAATTTTTGGTGTTATGAAGAATGAGACTTTCATTTTATTTATTGCCGCTTTACCTTAAGTAATCTACTTTTCCCTTATTACATTTACTTTTATTGAGTTTTTATATTTATTTTGTCTGTTTCTTTGTCTCTTTTGTTTGTTGTTGTCTACGTATATTATTATTTTTTATCAGGGGTTCCCAAACTTTTGTTGGCCGAGACCCACTTTTGAAAATAATAATTTTTCGCGACCCATTCCCTTAAAATTCGTAGTGTAGCTTTAGAAGGAAGAGAAATTGAATAAACAATACCACTTTTTTGTTAGTTAAATGTATGTTCATCTATAATCTAATTATTCTAATTTCTAATATCTATAAAATCTACTTTTAAAAATGAGGTACATGCGAAGCATGCGTTTGTCTTCTATTTTGAAAAATTACATCTTTCACGTCTACATTAATTTGAGTTATTTCAAATGCAAATTGTTTGCTAATTCAAGTTTATTTGCTTTTGATTAAGTTTGATCTGCCTTCATCTCGCGACGTACTTCAACAATGTTCATTTTTAAGATTGTTTGTGATTGCGACCCACCAGTGGGTCGCGACCCATGACGTTGGGAACCTCTGCTTTATATCATTGCAGAAGTTAGGTAGAAGTATTTAATATCGAAATAGCAACAACTCGAAGTAGAAAGCTAAAGGGTTTCAACACAATGATGAGTTCGTGTTGCTTTATATCAGAGAGCAGAAAAGTGAAAATCGATGTCGATTTGAAGAAACGCGAATGAAGAAGAAAGATACTTTATATACTTTTGTGCGAACCGATGATTGCGTGTGCAATGTTCTGAACTGTTGAAGTAGGGCACAAAGTTTTTTTTAATATTTTTCCAATCCGTCTCAATCGGTCTTCTCTTACCTAATAATACACGTCAAAACGTAATACAATTTAGTACGTGCATTTGTTTGTATGAGCAAGCATACTGTCTGTTTCAGCGATACACAGGAAAAAATGACTATTCGAACTTATTATTGAAATCGTCAATTTAACTCTTAAAAGTATGCATTAAGCAATCAGTATAATTAAAATATGTCGATAGTCGAACGATCTACAATTTTATCCCTCTGAGTTGTTGTTATTATTGAATATACACATATACATATTTATCTATTATCTCGTTTAAGTATAAGAACTTGGAGATACATTGTGATCAAAATGAATGATACCCACTTGGCTGTGAGCAAATACCTACAAGTAAAAACTAACGGACGGTTTATGATTGACCTAATATTAACATGGCATACGATATAACATAAATAGTTCAAGAATGTGAATTTCCATATTACGATTTATGATTGCGGAAGGTGAAGACGTTGGACTTGATCAGCCTAGGCCGTAGCTAGGAAAAAAAATCGGGGGGGGGGGGGGATTCGGGTATCATTCATACAAAATACAAAACAATAAACACGTCAATGTTCAATTTAATTTTCAGTCTTTACGAAAAAATTAAAAAATTCTAATTTTTGGAAATTTCGGGGGGGGGGGGGGCAAACCACCTTGATCCCTACCCTTGCTACGGCCTTGTGATCAGCTGGTGACTATTGCCCTTAACATAGAAGTTCGCCAACTCTCAACTCTTATGCAATATTTCCTATTCCTAGCCAATGAGGTTGATGATGATGAGTATGCGCATAGCAAGACAATGATGACTGAGTTGTAGTTATTTTTGAGGTTATTTTTTGACTTTTGACATGCGTCCTTGTTCAATATGGCTTACGTCATTAATCATGAACCAAGATTCCAGAGTCTTATATTAATTTATTCGTAAGTTAAAATCTTATATTATGTCGATCATAAATCGTCCTTAATTCATAAATATATTACTCCATCGTTTATCACATGATGAAAATCTTTTGGCTGCGTTAGCACTTTTTTGTTTAATAACTTGGGGCCGTGTTGCTGCATCCATACACATTCAGTGCCGGATTTTGGCCTAGGCCCTAGAGGGGCGACAAATTTTCGGGTGTTGCGTGTTACAAGACAATATGTTTAACGGGTGTAGGAGAGAAACAAATTATGAAATGAGGGGGAGGGGGCAATTTCTTAGGGCCTAGTGTGGCACTAATACTAAATCCGGCCCTGTACGAACTGTTTGTTGATATTATGCAGGTTTTTGTGCATTTCAAGTAAAGACAATGGTGGAATGAATACTTCAGGCTACCCTGGCTACCCTACTTTACAAACTCAGACTCAGTTTCAATTCAGATTACATCCAGATTTTGATGTGACTAAATCTTTTTGTGAATGACATAAATGTTGAAGCCATTTACATAAGAGATAAAAAAAAATACATAATGAGGTCACTCATTAATGTGTACGGCAGCACATCACAATACAATGCAATACAATTCGACAATACAACTTCCAAGCTAAATTTTATTTTGGTTTTGGTATAATAGTCCTAATCGTTTTGCGTTTCTGGTTTCAGTTAGTGATCATGTTGAATAGTTGTGAGCAACGAAACGATCCCAAGTAGGTATGGAGGAGTGAGGACTGAGGACATATTATAGTCCTAGTGTAGTGTCGATTGGGATGTAAGCACTGAGTATACATCGAGAGCAATTTCCTTCCATCTCCTATTGAATCCATTTCGGAAAATTTAATGGAATATCTTTCTATTGTCGAGTTGGAATGTCAATGTGCGGTATTTTCGTATTTTCGGAACAACTATAAATAGCATTCCAAGTTCCACAACTATCTTTCCAGCTTAAATGCACTTTGCCTCTTCAAGTCTCTGTCGAATCGAATTCACTGAGAAATTAAGACATGAAGTTCCAAGCGAGGCAAGATTTTTTCAGTTTTCCAGAATTCTTATTATTGAAAACCGTAAATAGGTAACTGATGAATTGTATATGGATGTACAAGGAAGATACACAGAGAACATCTCTATGGAAATTTGTGAATTTTATTATGATTTCATGTTGCAGAATAATTTCATACTGTTTTGTCCTAACAACGTTTCGATTTAATTTTAATTGTAGTCATTTCAGATGGTGGGCTTGAATTTGTATCTCGCAAATTCGCAAACTGTGTAATAACCATCAGGCATAAATACGAAATGATACGATAAAATCGTATTCGTTCCCCAACTCTGTGTTCTATAATCAACTACTCTCAGAACTCTATATTGAACTAAAATGTTCGAAGTAAAGTGCATTTATGTTTCATATTCAATAGAAACAACATAAAACAATCGAAAAGTTTGTCGACGTCGACGGTTATGAATGTAAATGTAGATTTCTAAATGGAAATGTGAAAACGTTTCGTGCCTATAGAAAATTGATTTTCATTTCAAAACAAGCCTTACAAGGCTTCAAAATAATGGAAAATTGAGTTATTTACAATTAAGTTGTTTGTTTTTGTGCAGTGTAGTTATTTGTGTCCGCTGATGAAACAACATTTTTAGGTTATCTATCAAAATCCTAACCTCAAAAGCCAGTCATTAACCCAAAACTCAAAGAGTAACCCAGAATTGGGAATTGATACATAATTTATGGCCAATTTTGTTGTTGTTATTATTATATTTTAAATGGGTATTTAGTAATTTTGGTAACTTTAAATTGGTCTTCGTTCAGTATTTGAATCAAAAGCCATTCTTGTGTTCATCCACTTTTCTCGACGATTACACATAAAACCACTTAATAATTCAACGGGATTCGCCGATTTAATGGACCGAATCCTAATTTGAAAGCCTTAACTTTTCCAACTTGACAGGTGTCCCAATGTTCATTTGTTCGTTCGGGTGCTTCATTGGCACACTTAAGAAACTTATTTCTCTTATACTCGTCTAAAGCTTGCGTTTCGTGCTTGCAAACTAAACCAAAACTATAATAAAATTTAGTGTCCCTTCACAAGAGACTGAAGAAAAAATGCGTTCGTGCCGCTCGAATTATACACCAATCACCATAATTAACACGAATTACTCGCGGGAATTAAAGTTAATGTTTAACTTGATATGATTAATAAACAAATCAGTTTGTAACAAGTTACAACAACTCGACCCGACAAATTAAATTAAAGTTTAAGTTGTAAATTTAATAAACATGACGGGAATGTTATATTTTTGATTTGCGAGATCGGGATTGGGCTCGGGATGCAATTGAATGGACAATTAAAAATACAGAAATTGAGAATAAGTATTGAAATTTTAGTTTAAGGCCACATAATATAGACTAACAGAAGCGACACTTCAGGGGTTTACGAAACTAAACTCGATTGGCACACTGTTCTGCGATTCTCTGGCGCGGCCTTGGATTGAATCGAATGCCAATCGAGTTTAGTTTCCGTAAACCCCTGGTGTGGCTTTTACATTGAATTTCGACAGGTCGCGTTTGGTTACATTCAGCCATGTTGTGTGGAGGTTGGAATACATACAACAATACAAATAGCAGATTCAAATTTCCCGCAAATTCCAACATCCATGGAACATGGCTGACTTCGGCGTGCTCGAGGCCTGCCGAAAAACGCAAAGTGTCACTTCTCTTACTATATATTCTGATTAACCATTCTAATTTCGCTTGCTCGTAGATGAAAACATGATGTCTAAGGCTGGCTAAACACATTATTGTTTGTATTCGTCACAGATCTCAGCGGTGCCAGCCTAATGTTTTCCTCCACGATCAAAATTTTGACGTTTGTGACGTCATACTAGAATTATTAGAATACTGCATAGAAATTGCGAAAGATACATTTGTAGTGGAAACTAACACAAATACACGTAAGTATAGTATAGAGTTGTTAATATACTGAAAGAAGACAATGAGAAAACGCTAAATAAAGAAGCGCACGAGTGCGTTACACAATCTTACGTAACAGGCACTCGCACTGTGTACTCTTCCGAGATAGATCTGCAACAGAAGTAAGCCGGCCTGATTCAAATCAAATCATATTCATCAACATGATCATCTAAATGACAATTTCATCGATTATGCCTGTATACACGAATAATCAATGTGGTTAATTATATTCTTATATAACTACTTATTATAAAAATCCATTACCTATGTAGGTATGACAAAACAGGTATAATGCATTCAAAAACGCTATAAATTAACGTTTTCAATCTATATCAATATTTATATTATAAAACGACAAGAAATCTAATGAATTGGGATTGGCAATGTGGCAAATATACAGAGTGTTTCAGAAAAACAATGGTGACGATATAAACAAAATTAATAGACATTTAATTTGAGTACTTAAGCAAAAACATTTTCGAATTTCATTGTTTTGCTGCAACAACCAGTTCATTATTCAAATTCAACAAACTCCAATCTTCATTTGTTAATTAATAACTTTTGGATTAATTATATAATCGAAATGTGTGATTTTCAAACTGTTATATTGGTTTTTATTGCATTTGAGTTTAATGTAAATACAAACAACAAGAATTGTTATATTGTAGGTAAATAAAATTATTGAAAATTCTAAAACTGAATCGAAAAAGCATTTGATAAGATTGACGGGATCCTCAAAAGTAAAAATGATGATACGGTTGTCAATGTACCTTAAAACTTTTCTAAAACTGTAATTGGTTCAATTTATATTAATATAAGATTGTTTTAAATAATTTCATACATAATTATATTTTATTGTTGGTAATGCGAATAGTATGTCTCAGTTTGGTCTAATTTTGGAATTTTGTTGAAAGATAATTTTTCATTGATAGATAACAACAGGAGATTAAACGTATTAAATAAATGTGGGCACTTACTTTGGGAATGTGATGTTTAAATTTGATTTAGATAAATAACACCGTTGTCGCAAGATGCCTTGCCATAATTGTACCCCGATGATTCCAAAAATGAAGAATACGAAAAAGCACAGCAAGAGGACGTTGCCCAGCATCGGTAAGGTGTCTAATAGAAGCATGACTAATATCCTCATACCTTGAAAACACAAAAGAAACATTTATAATATTAATTATTATAATTAATTCTATAAATCGGGTCCGAATAGTAAAATGGTATAATAAATCAGAATGTATTTGCATCGCACAACTTTCCGATCATAGCCACTACGATTTCGCAGAACTCGTCGAACGTAAATGTAATTTTGATCGGAAAGTGGAAATTGTAGAGGAATTTAGTTATATCAATGTAATTTCCACTTTCCGATGAAAATTACTTTTACGATCGATGAAATCCGTTGAAAACCCGACTTAGAAATTTTAACCGATTTCATATCTTTCCGTACTATACATAACTTTGATATAGTCGGAAAGTAAAAATATACCTACACAAGAATTTGTAACAGTTTTTAATGACACTCTTATTATAAGTTAGTTTTGCTTCACAGGTTTTAGATCGTAGATCCTATAGCCCTAGAGGTATATAAATAAATATATAGAGGGTGTTGAACCGTTTACAAAACATAGGGATTTTCCAAGTGTACATAATTTGTTCACGTAATAGGAAATTGACACGCACAGAGTTACAATTAGGAAATTTTGCTTTAAGTAGTGCATTAATTAAGGAAGCCGAAAGACGAAAAAATCTGTTTTTACTTGTAAAATTCCTAATGCTCCACTAAACGATTCCGCACCCTGTATGTAGTTATGCAAAGCAAAGATAAGAAAGAAATGTCAAGTTGCTGTGGAAAATACTTGGAACATGTGCATGTCGCATGTCGAGTGCACTTGGAAAGAAGACAAAACGGAAAAATAGAAAATAGAAAAATACTTTTCCACAGTACAGGTTGCAATCTCAACAACCCACAAACGAATCAACCAACAAACATCCTTGTATGAAAAGTTATGCTAGAATACAGTCGACAGAAGCAAACAAAAACCGTAAGGGGGCGTATCTCGGTGGAATATTGAACTGTTTCTAACGAAATGGTATTTTAGGTTATGACTTATGTATTGTTATAATAAATCAATTGCTTAACGTAATTCGGATCAAATATAAGTGAGTTTCATTAATTTCCAATATTATTTTAAATATTTTTACGTTTACAACTTTTATTATACTAAGTGCTCCTCCCACAAATGCGCGCCAAATTTGAATTGACTGTTTCTATTGGTTAGCCTGTTGCACGCAGCTCATAGGTCGCGTATTTGTCAAACAGGCCAATGCCAAGTTTGAAGTTTGCGCTTAAATTTCGATTTTGAACGACTTTATTTCATGTTTTTGAATTCTCGCGCGTGTTTTTAATGTTTAATGCGTAAAACTGGTAGAAGCCCACAATGTACTGCGCAACTAAGGTACCTTCTAACATTGTAGTTACGGAATGTGTTCGGCGAACGCAGTACAGGAGAACAAAAATGCACTGTACAACAAAAAATGAGATAACAGTTTTGATAATATTTCTGACTTCAGAATGCTCAGCTCAGTTTACCGTGATGATCCAGCCAATGTTGTTTAAAAAGTCAAATAAAATGATATGACAAGTGACAACGAACACTGAAAAAATATTTGGTACGCTAATTTGACACTGATTGGTTGAGTCTTCTATTGCAAATGCCTAGGATTATTGCACAGTTTTCCGAGGTTCTTGTTTGCTTCTGTGAGCTGTACTAGAATAAATTATTTCTGTTCATGAAATATTGTATAGTCATTTTTGAGAAAATGTGAAATAACAATGCAAATAAAGAACGTATAAGAATAATATAAGAGAAGCAGGAATGGATAAAAGTTTCAAGAACTTGTTGAGAAACGTCACAAGAGCAGAGGTTCTCAAAGATATTTACAAATAATATATAAAATGCTAAAATAAACTTAAAACGTGAAAAGCGTGAGAAAAGTACCAAATTCAAGGAAATAAAAAGTAAAAAGAGGAATCTTATTAAAAAGTTTGCGTATTTTGCATTTTTTGTGTACATACGGTCCTCCTGTTCATTTATGTTTGCCTTCTTTCTGCCTTCCACCGGCATTATTTTCATTTTTCATATCGTTCTTTTAATTTTATCTTATTTTTTGGTTATACGAAAACGTCCGTTTCAACTTCACGCCTTACTTTACCAATTTCTCAGATTCCCACAGTTGACAAAAATAATTAATTTTAATTAACGAAGCAACTGATTATTGAATTTCTGAAGAAAAATTAAAATGAATGACAGAAGGAGTTTTTAGCAAATTTTAATCAGTCTTATTACCTTGAGCAATATTTGAATCAAACGTGAAAGAAAGTTTAAAACTTGAGATCAAAAATTCTAAGAAAATTTAAGCAATTTACTATTTTCATACTAAGTATATAAAATTGATATTGGTTCTGACATAAAAAAAAGAAAGATTTGTTCACGATTGTTTGGATTGGTCGCTTTTCTCATTTTTTCGATTTCATATTCTTTTTACATTTTAGAAATCCAGCACTTTCAAGTTTACCACGCTTTCCAATTTATCCCCGTGATCCATCCAATATCGCAGTACTTTCAGATATTACCCACTCATCATCCATTCAACCATCTCGTTGCAAGTTGACAACCTCCGTAAATTTTTCTCCTTCAAGTTTATTTTATACACTTTTCAGTGAGTGTGTTGTTCGAAGTAAATCTACGATCATCGCATGGTAACAAGTCGATGTCTACTAGAATGTCATTTCGCTATAGTGAAAATAGTGATAAAGTGGAACTAAAAAAGTAAAAAATTCTTGAGAATTTCGCAAATAGAAGTCATAAACATATGTCTAACAAACTATTGCCAACTCCCACTCTAAACTACTTGGAGTGAGTAGTTTATAGTAGTATATCGAAAGCATTTTATTTGTAGGTTAGGTATGTGCCTGGTGTGCCTGTTTGTGACTTCAAGTGAGTCACTATTTACTTCAGTTGTAATTTCTTACTTCTTAACTATGCCAACTTCGATTGCTTGTGAACGGTTTCGCCAAGTAGACGTCGTAGACTTAAACGGTTCCGTTTATCGTTATCGTTAAATTTTCCTTTTGGGTAGTTGAGTTGAAGATATAAGACATTTATATTTAGTACAACTTCTGTACAGTGTGACACAATATTTTAATAGAAAATAGCATTTGGTGTTTTTCAGTATTAGTTCCAAACTACTCCGAGTAGTTTGGAATTACTCAGAGTGTACCAATAATTGAATTTCTCAGAGTCGTTTATAGTCAGTCGTATAGAGAAAGCAGGTATTGTAACTTGTAATGGTACTTACTGGGAATTCGGTTTATAGCTCTTAAAGGTCTTAGCACCCTAATCGTCCTTATCGGCGATAAATTGATGTTCTCGACGTTCAGACAGTACTCCAAGGCGCCAGCCAGAACGATGAACATATCCAAACGATTCCACGAATCTGCCAAGTATGATCCCTTGCCCCATATACCCATCGCAATCATCTTGATCATCATTTCCAGTGTGAAGAATAAAAATATCACATCATCGAATAACTGTAACAAGATCATTGTTTCTATAAAACACTCGTTTCACTCTAACCTATACAATAATTATTATTCAACTAAGTAAAATGACAAGAAGAAGCAAGTTCGAGACAATTGTCTCGCACAATGACGCTTATCCCTTGCAGAGCGTGTTCTAATGAAAGAACCACGAAAATCTCCAGCTAGGCAGCTCGATTGACGGCGCCATCCACAGACACGTGTTTAGCTCTTTTGGAGCTCGTGAGTGCGGCGAAGGCGCTGTCAATCGAACTGCAAAGCCGGCTCTATATACTGTCACCAGGACTGATTAAACATAGAGAAAGAACACGTAACTACATCTACCGGCATACAACAAATCATATGCGGCCTTCTCCGCACTGACGAGCTCCAAAAGAGCGAAACACGTGTCTGTGGATGCCGCCGTCAATCAAGCTGCCTAGCTGGAGATTGTCGTGGTTCTTGCATTAGAACACGTTTTGCAAGAGGTAAGCGTCATTGAACGAGACAATTGTCTCATGTATTAGTCTAATTATTATTCAATTATTCTATCATTTGTCAATGCATCTATTATAAACATGAGAAGTATACTTTCATGCACGCTCTTGGGTGAGTTATCAAAATGTATAGGAAGTTCATGCACTTATAACTTTTCCCGCCTCTACTATTGCGCCATCTACAACATTCAGACCGGGCAAAGTTATAAGTATTATTCGGTATTGAATTCAGCCATTTATTTGTTTCTTCCTCGATTAATTCATATTTAACTTTGACTGGCTTGAAAAAGTGGACACGCTAAACACGCTTGGCAATTTAAATTACGAACAGGTGCCTTGAGAACTCATTGCCTCAAAGTGTGTTCATTGCACTTCCAGAAGACAGTGAAGTAACAAACAACAAATAAACGATTATAATAACTGAGGAAGAAACAAATAAATAGCTGAATTCAATACTGAATAACCAAGAAACGCAATGTATATGGCAATGATAAATCAGCTGACAACTCCGAATGTTGTAGATGGCGCAGTAGTAGAGGCGGGAAAAATTAATTTGAATCGCAAATTCTCTCTTCGTTTCTTCATTCTTCAAGTTGTCTGTAAGATAACGGATCATTCGAAGTTAGAATACTTACTTGTAATATTTGGCACCGACTCGTGTCGCATTTTTCGTCTACGCAGGGCTGATACATTCCTAATGTCACGCAGTTAAGTAGGATGATAATCATAGAAATACGTTCGAACCATGTATAGTACGTAGTTAAGGAAAAATTCTGTATAAAAGTGAATGCTGTGATTCGTAATAAAAATGGATGATATATGCCTAACCTATATTAATTAAATTGCATATTTCGCACGTAAAAAACAAAAAAAAATTGTCCTGTATGGATATTATTGCCATTCGAAAGCTTCTTATACAATAAAAATGAAGAAATGTGTTGGTACAAAGCTGGATGCTTCAGCGTCACTCTGTTGGTTTACTGGAAAGGCTATATAATATGCAATCAATTAGTTTGCTCAAAAGGTACAAAAACGAAATACGAGCAGGGTAAACCAAACTAAAACAAAAAACAAGACGAGAGACCTATGACTGGCATTATACATGAATGACTACGACTATACATGAACGTGGACCAACAACTTGAGCTTGGACTTGGACCATCACCAGGACAATGACAAGAACGAAAATTGCCTGTCTACGTCGACAATGCACGGTGTTTTATTACAAAACGAACAGGCAATGTGTTTTTTTTGCTGCTTCAAAAGGTTGTTTTTGTATTTAGTAGGTTTTCTTGGTGGTGCAAACGTCAATTAAATCTATATTTTTCTATTCTTCCATTATCCTTTCTCCTGTCTTTCCAAACGAGTCATCTTAACGTTTTGTCAAAATATTAATGGTAAGCAATAATTAAGTCCAGAAAAATATAGGAAAATAAACAAAATCAAAGAATAAGGAAGAGAGAGAGAGAGAGAAAGAGAGAGTAGACATATTTAAGATGAAGAATAAAATGAAAATTAAAGCACATGCTGTTGGAGTAAACTAAACTAGTTGAGAGTGACAATTACTTAAGCTATGGAATTGAGCAATTATAGTCGTTACATCATTGAATTGACATGATTCGCGATAACATTAATTAGAAAGTGCTAACAGTGCAATGATAGCCGTATAATTGATTAATGGTGTATGGGTGTTCAATTGAATTTCAATCGGTGTGCGGTTGTCGGTAACTATTTAAGGAAGTGTAATAAATTCATTGGGCATTATTTATGTAAATGATCCATTTATCTTTTACCTGATTTGACCATCAACTATACAGGGTGATTTTAAATGATTGACATCAAGTTGGCTGGGTGTATTTAATTAATTATGCCTATTTACAGCCAACTTGATGTCAATCATTTAAATTCACCTATAGTTAGGTATACAGACTATTCATTTATCGAGTGGCAATAGGGATTTACATGTAAAAAATTGTGGGTCATATTAAAGGCTTTCCTGCTGAATAGTTTGCAATGAAAAAATTCACACTCATCCTTTGGACAATTTTTTACCCATTCTGATGATTTTTAATACCGACCACTGACAAATTGTTTCGGAAAAAAATTTGAAAATAACATACTAGGCAAAATGGGTTGCATACATATTCGGAATCGTATACTCAAATCAATGAAATTGTTATTAGTGTTTTTGCCTACGATAAAATTTCAAATTTTTTCGCATTAAAAATTAACAGAATGGGTTCAAAATGGTCCATATTAAAGGTGTGATTTTTTTCTTTGCAAACTATTGCCATTGCTATTGCGCAGCAGGAGACCCATTAACACGACCTAAAGTTTCAACATGTTCCATGTCCACACGATAAATGAATTTACTGTATACTGTAAAGGTAGGTTTATGATTGACGAAATATTAATATAGGATAAAACATAAATAGTTCAAGTATTTGAATTGCCATGTTAAGGACGGTTTATGATTGCGGAATTAGTCCTTTGACATAAGCGCTTCAAATAGAAGTTCGGCACCTCTCAACTCTTTCTTATGGAATATTTCCTATTCCTAGCCAATCAGGTTCAAGATGAGCCAGCATGCGAGTAAAATTTGAAACTAATCGATTTCCAAGCAGATTTATCAATTTTAGCTACAATAAAAAAAATTAGCTTTTTTATGATTTGATGTGTAGTACTGCTCTCGTTCATTAAACGAAAATATCATTCTAGTATGCGTTCCGTTTGATTTAGTTCCACTGTTACTTTTACATTGTCTGGAGGTTCACTTCTAATTAGAAAATTAAGCCACGTCATGCTAATGTTTATTGCGGATAAGTTAGACGTCCTGTCTTTGGAATTTCTTAGTGGTTTCAATAGTATATCTGAACCTACTTCACTTTGAGTAAGTAGTAAAGTTACAAAGTTATCAGGAAGTGTAGGTACCTATACACCGACATGTTGAATGGATGGTTGATGCATACTTGTTGGTTATAGAGTGTTAAATACGAAAACTGTATTAATACGATATACCGTGCGATTATTTTACCGTGGAACATAGCAAGTACTAGTTCCAATGTTCGACGGTAAAATAAACGAGGCAAACTCATGGCAGTGGGGATTTGTATTGCCAACGACAAGCACCGAAATTAATAAACAAATAACTCACACAACTCGATTCAACGCACGGTGTACATTCATCAAAATTCGTTACAATAGCCGAAACTATAGCACTCACACTGATGCACTGACACTGACCTGTCATCGTGGTGTGTCGTAGTTCGTCCCACATACCCACTCTCTCGCCGTCCGTAGGTGTGTCGTTAGCATTACAAATCCCCACTGCCATGACTTTGACTTATTTATTTTACCGTCGAACATAGGAACATTGCACATGCTTTGTTCGACGATAAAATAATCGCACGGTATATCTACATAATGTCTACGATGCGAATGCTCCATATTTAATTCAATGGTGTTTAGTTCGGAGACGAAATTAGTCGACGAAAGGATGGTTTATCGTCGTAAACATATTAATACTAAGAAAGACTTAAGCGCCATATGTTACCTGCCTTCCAAAAATAAGTAGCTAATTATTTTATATAAATATAGGTGATAATATAATAAAAAATATATCAATGGGAAGGTATTTTCAGTTTTTGTTCCTCAGCACCAAAAAAGAAAAACGTTCTGTATATCCGCTTATACAGAGTGATTGAAAATGAATGAAATTGAATTGGCTGTCTAGATCCGTGTGAGTAATTATTAATCAGGCTACACGGATAGTACAGCACAGCCAACTGCAAGTCATTCATTTTTGATCGCTCTGTATTAATTATATCTGTTGCGGTACGTCGTACATAGGTAGTTATGTAAGAAAGAACATCTAACATGTGCATCAATCATCGGATTATCGTCGCTCATCTTCATCATCCGTCTTTATCTATCTTTATTGTTCTAACATGTATAGTATGTATACAGTGGGATACTAGCTCGTTTTTCATCAAACATCTAGCGACTCTAACGCCTTTAGCTAAGCCACCTTTAGCAGTAGCTCATTTCTCTGAGTTCGCTTATGCCCATTTTGCAATGTTCCTACTTGTTTCTTCCCTTTTAGGATTTACACCGCAGCGCGTGCACGCACTGTGTTTTTGTGTGTTTATATTTATTAAATTCTGTAAAACACGATAGTTGTGTTAGTAAGAATTAAGACCTGAGTAATGATAAAATATTTTAGCACTTAATCAGCGCATTTGCACCTTCATGATGACGAATCTATAGAGCCGAGATTTTGTTTCTCGGCTTGCGCTTCTTTTCGCTTGCTAAGTCAAGTTTTCTCCTTACGATCCGGCAAGTAGAGCTACACTTTTCGCTTACATTACCGCTGAGAAACAAAATCCCGACCCTGAATATGAATGAAAATGCATGCTTAGGTGCACTGGCAATTAGGTAGAGAATATTTAAATAAATATACACGACGCGATTATAATGTCATGATCATGATATTTACTCAACTACAGACGCTAAGTATCATCGCAGCAGCAAGCGTCAATGTCAGCATGTAGATGGGACCCTGACACCAGGAACAAGACGCATGGTGGTGAAACATTGTGCAAAGTAATAGTAAAGGCGATATAAGAGAATAGAGAAAGAGAAAAGTAATATCTAAAGACTGTAATCCTGCAAGGATGATTTATCATCCGTATGCAGCCATGCATTATCGCCCCGAATACAGCTAATGGTTTTTAAGCTTTTATACGCTTAATTCAGCATATCTTATTTTTTATAATCTTTAACATTAGGATTTTTTTTTGATTTTGTTGAGAAGATAAATTATAAAAATTTATGTCGTTTAAAAAAAGTACCTCTATTAGTTCGGGGGGTTTAATTATATTTAATTTGTAATAACGTGCATGTCTTATGTTCACAGCTAAAATAAATGAGTCAAACTCATGGCAATGTGGAGGGGACTTGTATTGTTAAAGAGGAGGGGATGTGGGATGAACGACGATACACGAGGATGACAAGTCAATGCATCAGCTTGAGAGCTCTTTTGATGATTATTGGAAACCGAGTTCAATCGAGATTCGAGTTCAGAAAGAACCCTTGAGAAAGAAGTTAACGATTGATGAACAATTCATATATGACAAGGAAGAAAATTGCCAACTGACAGTAACGACATGATCATAAAAATTAATTACTTTGATCGTGCATCGCCACTGCCATGAGTTTGACTCATGTACATACATGCTACGTTCGGTGGTAAAATAAACGCTCTGTATATAGAAACGATGATTTTACAATAACTTGAAAATCAAAAAACTATTTTTCTTTTACAGTACCTGAAACTTTATAATTTTTTATATATTTTTAATTTTGCCTGCATTGATCCACTATTGCTAACAACATTTGTCATATATCATTTAATTTAATAAAATATGAAAATTCAGTATCTATGTTTGCGAATTTTGCAAATTACGAAACGTTCACCGATGCGAATTTATTAAAATGACATGACTGTAATATTCGATTAATAAATACCAATATTCACATATTTTTGTTGATCCTGATGAAAAAACAAAAATAAGTTGTACCTACCTTTTTAATTGCACGTGCAAGCAAAACACAAAATCAAAAACATCAAATCATCAAAAACTAAACTAGCGTGAATGAATTTTTCATCGAAATGTATATACATGCTCATACAAGCCACCTGTAAATAACTAAATGACTAACAAATATACCGTGCGATTATTTTATCGTCGAACCTAGTATGTGCTACCTTCCTATGTTCGACGGTAAAATAAACGAGTCAAACTAATGCCAACGAGGATTTGTATTGCTAACGACACACTGACGAACCGGGAGAGTGTGGGGATGACAATGTATTGTACTGACGCAAGGTATTGGCTTTTCAGGATATATTATGGAAAATAAATCCCGATCATTCCGCAGACTATTATTTCCTGCGTACATTT
>JARJEB010030058.1:0-10995 GCA_030264535.1 Liometoxenus newtonarum
ACCAACCGATTTTGTTTCTTTTTACTCCAGGTTCATTCGGGAGGAATAGCTGCCCAGATACCAAGTTTCAGTCCGATACGATGCTTGGTTTTCCAGCAATTTTGTACACATACAGACAGACACACAGACAGACACACACACACACACATCAGCCCAAAAAGTAAAAATTGTGCTGTGCAAACCCATACGGATTTTTAATTTCGATGACGTTTAATGTCACTTTCAATATTTATAATGATAACCTTCCTATGAAGTTTATATTGGCAATTACGAGCGTCAGCCATTGCGTCAGCTTGTTGGAGAGTCAGAGACGGACCTCTAACTTTAACGGCCCTGGCCGAACACTGTTTAGGTGCTTACCCAATTAACCAAAGTCTGGATACCTGTATATACAGACTGTATAAGTTAACTGTGGCCGCGAGCGAAAGGGCCCTTTGATTGAACGCAGCCATGGGCTGCAGCCCATAAAGACCTATTATTGTCTGGTGATTGTTATTTTGGCAGTTCATTGTTTCAGATTGTTACTAATTTGAAAGTAAAGTGTCCTTCTTTACCGACCGATTTGATTTATTTTTCCGCCTGGTTCAAGTTAGAAGGACAGCTTTCCAGATACCAAATTTCATCCCTTTACTTTACTTGGCTTGCTCGGGATTTTGGTCTCACACACATACTGCGACGGATTTGGCTTGAACTCTTTTGGTTGCCCCTGCATTTGCTGTACTGAGAAACCTTGCCGCGCTCTATTGTCGGGTATTGTAGTTGCGAGAGTCCGCTGTCAAACTTCGAATGTCACTTGATTGACTGGATCGGGACTGTGCTGGTGGTTTCTTCGGCTCGTGTTTCTAATCTGCGTCATCTGCGAGCTTCTGGCTTTTGGCATACTTGATTGGTTTCGAGAAACGCGCGTGCCGTTAGGTAAGCTTGATTGTATCTCGCCCACATCTTTGTGGCTTGCGCTTTGCCATATCCTAACTTTTGGTGCTGCTGTGCACGTGGTTTTGCCCTTATTAATGTTGGTCATTTTAGATTGTTACACACTTGGTTATTGGAAATCATCATAACCACGTTCGAAACCAGTTGTAAAATAAAGAGCATAGTTTGAACTGAAGCATTTGGTTTATTCATTTATTGGTTACGTTTTTCATTCATCTACACTTACCAACTACAGTACAACACTCATCTACTCCAAAACACTCACTAGGACAACTACACTTTGTCGCAACTAGGGAAATCGCCTTCCACAACTCCCACGACCCGATAAAGCCCTTTGCATGCTTTGTTTCATATTTGGCGCCCAACAAGGCGCACCAGGGTTCACAAGGCCTTTAACGCATTCACCGCCTGCTAATGGAGGCAACACTGGCCAACGGAAGGTTAATTTCGAGGACGATGAAGAGGTGTTTTTGCCTCTGGAAGCCGACGCACAATCGTTGTCGGTTGATGGAGCTGTCAGTTACAAACTTATTCCGGAAAGAATCCAAAACCTATCCACCCAAATCGATTAGGAATTTAGGCGTCGACTTTCAACGTAGTTGCGTAGTATCCTCCCTGCCATATTCGAGACGAGACGGCGATTACCTTCAGGACGTCGATAAAGATCCTCAACATCGAAGAGATGACGCGCACTATAATAATCCCAATAATTATTTTAAGAACAACACATCATCAACAATACTTCGCGGAAAGAACAATGCGATTAATTTTGTTAACAAGCATGCAGTCGACACGGAACTTACTAACCCTCCCAATAATTTTACTAGTAGGTTAAGTAGGTATGCCAGCGGTGTTGCCGGCGTTTCCCAGCTGCTCAGCCAAACGCCTCTGGGTTTGGCAATAGACAGGGTGCCTTCAGAAATGTTCATCGGAAAGATATGAGCGCTGAGGGTCCTGTCAGCAACGATGGTGTGCGTACTATTAATAGCAATCCAAATGACAATAATGTAACGCAAGCGGCTAAGCATATTCGGTTCGTGCCCAAGTTCGATGGCCGGAATATAAATCCGGTGCTATTTTTGAACGCGGTAGAGCGCGTGTTTCTGAATTAAGGACAAGCACTAGGTTTATTTGTTCCGTTTGCACACGCAGCTTTCGAGGCCGAGGCAGCCACTTGGGAGCTTTACATTTTAGACGGTTGTCGCAGCTACAATGACTTTAGTCGAGCATCTTTACAGGAATTTTGGTGACACGCTTGCCAACGGGAACTGCGTTTCCGTGTAGATTCGGGCTTACATAAGAGTTCGGACGGGAGTTTCGCGACTTACTTCAGCCGTATCTCTACAGGAGCGCGATACTTGATACCGCCGTTTGACAGACCGTATTTGGTACGTTCACTCGCAAGCTCACTTTCCACCATATATCGGTTCGCGCCTTGCGGGCATACATTCCGTAGGCGACGCCACCACGCTTTTAAGGGAGTTAGACGAGATTCACTCGCGTACTCGTCCTGTGTTTCCGACCTCACGTCCGGCAACGCCATTCGTCGCACGACCTACTAATGCGGCCGAGTCCTATGGGCGCAGATCGGGAAACTAACACCAACGACCCTCTCATCATTCGAGTTTTTCTTGCGATGCGACGCAAGCGCATCACGATACTGCCAATGAGCTTGAAGGCGGAAACGAAGACATCGCACTCTAAGGCCTCTGAGTGATGCTGCGTTAAGGGCCATTTCAGCCAACGCTGACCCTTTTGCAAAATCTCATGAACGATTTCTGTGACGCCGACCATGAAGTACACAATTCACATGCGCCTACGATAAATCTTACAGTTGCCAACACGCAATTTATAACACTTTTGGATTCGGGTAGCGACATTTCGTGCCTGTAGTCACAAACTTTTCTTCTCGTGCAACCGATACTATCAAATCTAACGATTTTTCCGGTACAGGGAATCACAAAGCGGGCCGCTTTTAAGGGACGATCTCTTATAGTGTCGCACCAGTTACTACTGCCGTTTTCCTTGGGGGAACTATACTTAGAACTGGAGTTCCTGGTCATTCCGAGATTGGATTTTCCGGTGGTCTTGGGGGAAGATTTTATTCGGTATTTCGACGTTTCCATGTCAGTCGAGACCATACGATTTTTCTATCCATTCCGTGGGGTGAATCTACGATCTGGGTCCCCGAGAGCGTCGTGCCTTACCTACCGGGTACTCGTGCATTAAGCCTTCGCTTATGTGTGCTCAGTAAATCGGTGCCAGCACCACCCACCGCACACCACAAAGTTGCTCCCGAACTGATAAACGAGGTCGTCCGACTATCAACACTAGGCGACCATCAACGCGATGTATTCGGTAAAGTCTTTCTGGCTGAACCAAAACTGTTTCGGGAATCACTCGGTCTTACGTCCGAATGCCTGAATGAGATTCAGCTCACCGATCGTACTCCGTTCTGGTCCGTCAATCTCCTATTTCATTGGGGCATCGTGAAGCGGTACAGGCGCAGATTGACGATTTGGAACGATTAGGGGGGCATCCCTCGGGCTAGTACGCATTTTGCCGCCCGCTAATGACGGCCGTCAAGTAGGATGGGAGGTTAACTCAGTTACGCTCGCGGATGTGGAATTGCCTCGCCCGATCGAAAACATATTGTAGTCGCTCGAAAATGTTCAATTCATGCCTTGGTTGGATTTGCTCGCAGATCCCCCTGAAACCGGAGCATAGGGCACTGATGGGTTTTGGTGTGTGCACACGGGCATACCAATTTAACGTCTAGCCATTTGGCCTAAACACCGCGGTCAATTCATTTACGCGATGTATGGACCATATTCTCAGCTCGACTTGCGGCACCTTCGTGCACCTCTACGTGGATGACATTTTGGTAGTTTCGGGTAGTTTCGAAGAGCATATCGAACTCCTGCGGCACGTGTTCGCGTGTCTCCGCCAAGTAGGTTTCACTTTGAATTTCTTCTGCGATCGGGTTAAGTAATTTTCTGGGGTTTGTCCTCGATCACCACGGGCTTAAACCGGATCCTGAGCGCATTCCCGGTAACCTACCAATTTGAAACAACTACAGGCTTTCCTGGGTTTGGCTAATTTCGACAGGGCGTTTTTACCAACTTTTTCGGACGTTGTCCAACCGTTAACGCGATTATTGCGCAAGACCACTCGTTGGGTCCGGGGTTCCGAACAGAACTTTGCATTCTTCTATTTCAGGTGCAATACGACGCCAGCGATGTAGGAATCGGCTCCGTACTTTTCCTGGAAGTGGAAGGCCAGCGACACGTTATCGCATATTATAGTAGGCTGTTGTTGGATCGAGAACGTCGCTAAACCGTCTCGGAATGCGAATTGTTAGTGGTAGTGGAAGCGCTACGTAAGTGGCGCGTATTTCTTTTCGGCAAACCTTTTGCTATTTTCAGCGACGATCGTGCACTAATTTATTTAGACCGCTGCCGTTTCACGAGATGGGTGTTAGCTATACAAAAGTAAGACTGTACCGTCCAATATCTGCCAGGTCCACAAAATTTCGTGGCTGATGCTTTGTCGCTTCATCCGCCTATATGTTTCGCTGTACCGGACTCACGCGAGTTCGTGGTTGAAGCTCTCTCTATCGCCGTTCCGGTATTGCAATCGTTACTCTAACGATTGCAGGGTGAACAAAGCTTAGATCCAAAATTTAAAAAAAAACATTTTTGAAGAGTTGGAATCGTCAGGTTCGTTTGTTCATTTCACTGTTAAGAATGAACTATTATTTTACCTTCCAGAAGCAGACGTCCCGGCGATTCTTTGCCTGCCTGTTACTCTTCTCGTGGAGGTGATATGTCATTTCGGAGCTTATAAAACTTGGCGTGTTTTGTGTCGAGATTTTTGGTGGCCAGTAATGTTTATGGTGGTAAAACGCGTTTTCCGCAGTTGCGTTCTGTGCCAAACGGCACCTCCCCGACCATCATCAAGCGGTTGGTGTATGACTACCTGTCTAACAGAGGACATCCGCGGCACATTCTTTGTGATCATGGAACGCAATTTACGTCGAAGAGTTGGCGAGAGTGTCTTGATGAGCGCACGATTAAGCTGGTGTTTTCCTCCGTCCGACACCCGCAAGGCAACCCGTCAGAGCGAGTCATACGTTAACTGGACCGGTTGTTTCGTACTTTCCGACGCGTGAACCACAAGGGTTGGGCTAAGGATATTCCTCAGTTCCAATAGTTCATAAATCAAGTGGTTCACGAGTCCACCGGATTCGGTCCCTGTGAGTTCCATTAAAGGCGTCCTCCAGAGTCTCTTTTTCGTGCGTGCTGGGCTCGTGTGTGTTTGTGCGCAATTATATTCAGAAATTTATCTTTATCGAGTGATTTGCCAGTTATTATATTCATTCTAATCTATGTATAGTGTTTGAGTGTTTAGATGTACCTGATTTGTTCTATGGTCTTTTGTATTCTTCTTATGTATTCTAGGCATTCCGTATCCATAGCTGAGTGGGATGTTTCATGTTTGGTGTTATGTCATAGGTTGGTAGTCACACAACTTTTGCATTTGGGTTCATTAGGACATGTTTGATGGTCATGTTCAGCTTCACATTTGCGACATATTCTTGGTTTTTCACATTTATTTTTTTTGTCACCGTTTTCAAGAAAATTTAAACATCGTCTAATAAATATGTCTTCATATACAGGACGTGTGTCCCATCCTATGTTAACAAATCCTTTCTCAATTATTTTAGCAAAGGTTTTAGGTTTGGTTTCTGCAAATAATGTCCAAGTACCTGTCTTTGTCTGTGTATTGTATGTTATATTGTTGTAGGCATTATCTGAGTTTATTTGAATTGATTAGAATCTATCTTGAACTGAAACAACAGTGTTTGAAGAAAAGTGTGAAACAAAAGTGTTTGAACAATGCATCCTGCCAATGCTCACGTATGAGAGTTGTGCAGAAAGCGATGGAAAGATCAATGCTGGGCATTACACGTGCGGATAGGCGGTCAAACGAATTGATAAGATACAAGACGAAAGTAAGAGACGTCGCACGACGGATGACGGAACTAAAATGGCAATGGGCTGGTCACCTAATGAGAACAGGAGACGAAAGATGGACCAAGAAAGTGACCGTGTGGAGATCCAGAGAATGCTCCAAAAGAAGCGTCGGCCGTCCCAAAGCGAGATGGAAGTACGACATTGTGGACATCATAGGCAAAAAATGGACAAGACGCACAGAAGATAGAGCAGAGTGGAGACGAATGAGGGAGGCTTTTGCCCAAAGATGGGACGAAATGAGCTGATGTTGATGATGATGTTGATGATATGTTGAACTTGAAGATGGTTCTTCTACGAATGCCTCCGCAGAACTGATCTCCATGATCTCTTATTTTTCACTTCTCGAATACACAAAAATGACACTTCTAATAACTTGTTTTTCCCGGCCATCCTAACTAAAAATAAATCATCAGCCCTCTCTAACACAAGGCAAGTTTAACTACTAATAACTAATAACATAGTGACAACGTAATTCACTACTATTACTCCCTGAATTCCCTCATTCTTCCCCGCTTAAAAGAATGAAGCTGTCCTCAGCTTACGGTACATTCTTCGCCACACCTTAAATGTACTCGTCATCTTCTATCCAACTTGTCCATCTTTTCATATTATCTGTTGATGTTGATATTTGGTACGGTCCATCAGGCTCACCAATTTTTTTACTACATATCTGTTATGTTTCATAACTTTTATTATTTGATAAGGTACCAGAAACTTATTTACCAGTTATTGTCCCGGACCTAGTCGCGTTTTCCTTATAGCAACTAAATCGTCTTCATTATATTCTTTTGCCGGTTTACGTTTCATATTATAATTTTTCCGATTCTCGGCTTGCGTTTTCTGAATTTGCTCCCGTGCGTTTTCTCTTAACTCCTTTCTTTTTTGGTCAAACATATTGATCCATTCTTCATCAATTATTCTTCGAATTTCATCATTATCACGTAATTTCATTTCAGTTCCAAACATTACCTTAAACGGGGCACACTCAACACTTCTACTCGAAGTGGCGTTCATGTACATTTGCGCTCTATTATCATACTTGTGCCATTCTTCCGGTTTCGGTGCAGATAACTTTGTCAATATTGAAATAATTGTGCTGTTTATTCTTTCTGCTTGTCCGTTTCCTCTAGGTATACCAGTAGTTATAAGCAGGTACTTATACCAGTAATATAATTAGTATATAACCAGTAGTATATAACCAGTAATATAATAATAATAATATTATAAGCAGGTGCTGAACCTTTTCTTCCATACAATAATCATTAAATGCTTTTGAAATGAACGCCGTCCCTCGATCGGATATAATTCCTCTTGGGTTACCAAATATAGCAGCTTGGTTAGTCAATTTAATTATAGCTTCTTCGCAATCTGTTTATTTTGTCGGATAAATCCAAATAAACATTGAAAATGCATCTACAATCAGAAATACATGTTTTTAATTCTTTTTAGTACTCGGTATTGGTCCTACCTAAATGGTCAATATGATAAGTGTCTAACGGCAAACAACCTTTAGCTATTGGTTCCAACAACCCTTCCTTCTTTCCACTTTTTAGTTCTGCCAAAATACAATTTATACAATTGCTGATCACCTTCTTAATCTTTTCTCGCATACCCCTAAACCAATAATCTCTCAGTATGACATCCTCCGTTTTCATGACTCTGAAATGTCCTAATTCATGAGCTTTACGTATTATTTGAGTATGCGTTGCCTTTGGCACGACTAGCAAAGGATCACCATTTACTTGCTTATATAACAACTCATTTTTGTACATGAATTCCTTGTGATTTCCAACATTCTTAACAATTTGCTTTAACTCTTGATCGTCCTTTTGAGATTTCTTCATTCGAGCAATTAAACTGACCTCCTCTTCGTCTATTAGCATTATACATTATGTACTGGATTTCTACTCAAAGCATCAACATATACATCCCTGTCCGGTGTTGAATCTCGTAATTATATTCTTCCAGTTGTAATGCTCACCTAGCGACACGTACACACAGGTCCTTCTTGTTCATTGTCATAGTAAATGCCTTGCAGTCTGTCACAATTTTAAAATACCCAACAAATATACACGAAACTTCTTCAGTGCTTTGACTATAGCCAACACTTCTAATTCATAACTACAATACTTTTCTTCACTGAGCGTTGTCTTACCACTTGCACAGTACACAGGGTGAAATGAATTATCTTGATTGTCTTTTTGCATTAAAATTGCACCATATTCATATTTTGAAGCACCGTTTGCAACTCTGTCTCTGCACTTTGTCAAAATAATCGTAGTATTGGTTCTTCACTTAAAATTGCCTTAAATTTATTAAACGCTTCTTTCTCTTGATTTGAGAATCTAAACTCTTCACTTTTTTTTAACAGATTCGATCAAGGTCTTGCAATTTTTGAATAGTTTATAACAGTTTCCGAAAATAACCAGTTAGACGAAGAAAACTTCCTTTGCACACTTTGGCTCTGGAAAAATTTTAACCGCTTTCACTTTGTTTAGTTACGGCTTTACACATCCTTCTTCAACAACATGTCCTAAATATTCTACTTGGGACTGCAGGAATTTGCACTTATTCCAATTAATTCTCATATCAGACTCTTGAGCAACATTTATGACATTACTAAGTTTTTCTATTCCTTCACTGATACTTCCTGATGGAATAATCATTCATATATGTAAGAACAGTAGAATTTACAATTAAAGAGTAGGAAATTGACTACTGATGAGGGATGCTGAAATGAGAAGTCAAGGGTAGGTTTTGAAGGAACAATTGAATTCATACATGGCAATATGTGGGAAAAGGTCGTTAAGATATTCTAAGTATGGGGGTTGTTAGTTAGTTAGGACTGAAGACGTAACCGGATGCATGAAGAAAAAATGTTACGAAAATTGAAATTACAAGAATGAAATATGAAACTATAACTAATTCCTAACATCTATTGCGGGTGAACATCACCCCCCTGCCAATATTAGGTAAAACCTGCTTGGTATCTTTCTCGGAAACGTACATTTCTTGTACTCTTTCTTGTTGGTGTTGTGGGTTGAGTCGTTGCGTCTGTAGGTTGGTGATAATGTTTGCTGTTCAATGGCGATTTTATTGCATCTTCCTTATTTTTCACTTCTCAAATACATAAAAATGACACCTCTAATAACTTGTTTTTCCCGGCCATTCTAATTAAAAATAAATCCCCAGCCCTCTCTAACACAACGGCAGTTTAACCACTAATAACTAATAACGTAATTCACTACTATTACTCACTGGATTCCCACAATAGCCGGCCATACACGAGCGGACTTTTTGAAACATCTGATCCTTGCCGGGGCAAGGCCGCTAAAAAGTCTTTTCGTGTGTGGAAGAGCTCAGTCTCGGATTAATTCCGTCAGATCGGAACTCTTGAACTTGATCCGGTCGATCTAATCCGCTGTTTACCAATTACTGACGGATAAGATCCTTTGCCTTGGTTACGTCATGCGTTATTATATTAGGTTAATTGTAATTTTGACAAATGTACAAAAAATAAAAATGGAGTGGACTAAATCTATTTTAACTGAATTTATTGAGCTGTATAGATTAAGACCATGTTTATGGAAACAAAATTCGGAAGAATACCTTTACAAAAATTTAAAAAATATTGCTTATGAGGAATTATTATTATTTCTAAAGAACAATGGAATGCCAGGTTGCACAACGAAATGTGTTAAAGAAAAAATTCAAAATTTACTTATGCGCCAGATGTCAAATATATCCCTAGATCTTTTAAGCATGTACAACGGATCAACGGATTCATCTCATTCGGATCGAATCCTTCAAAAGCTAGGGATAATTCATCCATTAATTAGCAGATCAGGTCCGACCAAGGATTAGTTCCGTCAGTTTTAAACGGATTTTCATTTTGCGTTAGAGGTCTAAGTTTAGGATCGCATCCGCGGGAATCGATCCGGCTAGTTCCGCCAGAACCGATCCGGCAGATCAAATCCTCTAAAAAATCCGCTCGTGTATGGCCGGCTATTGGTTTCAACATTTTCTTCTATAAATTGATTTTGTTGTTTTAGGTAACTTGTTAGTTCTTCATTTGTGTATTTTTTCTCTATCCAATTATTTGTATTCTCGGGTTATACATTTCCGTGAGTTCTATAGTGTAGTTTTCATTTATAAATGGTGTAGTTGCAATTTCATTTTTTAGTTTTATTGTTGTGTCCTTTGTTGATGCTTGATGATGATACCCCCATTACGAATGCATTTGACTGATCTGATTGTTGTGTTTGTTATTCCAGGGTTAATTCTGTTTTGTATTTCCTTCTTTGTTATTTCACTTGTTTGTGTTTTTTTTTGGTTTGATTATAATACTTTCACAATTTGCATATTTATATGCGTTTTTGTTTTTCCTTGCTCTGTTGCTATAGCTGCATATGTGGTGTTTCTATATAGAGTTGAGGTTATGTTGCTCTTTTTAACATTATTACCATTATTATTAACTTTTTCCTTCATCTGTTTATTGACGCTATCTAGTTTGTGATTTAAGTTGTTGGAGATTGTTTCCAGTTTATCTAAAACATTAGTAGCTAGATCACCCTCTCCAATGCGTTTATTGACACTTGTAAGGCACTCGTCACAATACAAGTGACCCTAGTTATACCATCATTTTGAATATCTATTAAACTCTATCTTCGGGGCCGCGGTGGTCAAGTGAGTAGAAAGTTCAGGCACAATGCTTGCTCGCCGCACTACTATGGGTTCCAATCCTATCCTTACAAATTACTACTAACATCACGAGATGCACATAGGGCCAAATTAAGTGGCCTAGGTGCTGTGGCGTAAGCTATAATTTTCGAAAACAATCTACAAAAACTGTTTGTGCGCTAAATTGAGGTGGTGTTGTAAGCGCGAGTTTTCTCGCGATCGACGACTGTCGAAGTGAAATTACACAAATAATTGGTTACCGAAAAATTAGTAAGTATTTATTAAAAGCTTTAAAATGAGGGTGAGTCGCTTGTACAAAGAATAAGTAGAGTTTACGGATATATAT